>JANCMA020445975.1:0-10866 GCA_024336925.2 Zoanthus solanderi
CCCTGAGTTCATCAGATCTAAGTCTGTCCTTGAGGCTGACATTGCACATCCATTGTATCATTCAAACCTTATCCTTATCCTACGTTCTTTTTGCGCTTTACCATATCCTTTACTTTTACCTTAAACCTTAGCTTTACCTAATTCTTAGACTTTCCCTTATCCTTGAGCTTAACCTTTTCTCGTCTTTAACGAGGGTAAGATCTTCGACTCCCTCTGGACGAAACACTAATTCATCGCAGATTAACCCCCATCAGAAGCTGGTACTCTGTTTACTGAACTCGTAAATGTGTCAAGCTACGTCGTCCACAAATGCAGAAATGAAGCACCAATAATCCGATAATCGAACCTGGGACCTTGTGGCTGTAAAAGCAAAGATCTTGTAAACTGCAACAACAACGCCACTATAACTTTAAAGTAAAGTTTTAGGTTCTACCGAAATGATTGCGGATTTGGTCGTCTGTTTTTTTCTCTACGTTACTTTGTAATGCGAGAATTTTCTGCCATCTTGGGACTGATATTAGTCGTTTAAATAATACGCTGCCAGTAGATGTGAACAGCAGGCTCATAATTATAAATTGTCAGCGGCTAATGTGTATTTTGAGAAGTCCATTTTTCATAATTCAAAACGTTTGACTGAAAGAGAATTGTATAGAGGTTTCTTACCACATTGCAATTTCAAATATTTTCATTGAAGTTGAGTTTCATTTCTGTTTGTAGGAAGAAGAAGAAAGAAGGAAAAAGGAGCAAGAACAAGGATTTTCCGGTGGAATGCCCGGGGGATTCCCTGGTGGAATGCCTGGGGGATTCCCTGGTGGGATGCCTGGGGGATTCCCCGGAGGGATGCCAGGGGGATTCCCCGGAGGGATGCCTGGAGGATTCCAAAGTGGCTCAGCTGGGGGAGGTGGTAAGTTTAGGAGAAGTAATCATGTTTTTTCCAAACTCCATAAAATGGATTTTCGGCTCTTGAATATTCCTTGAATTGTAAAAATTCTTAAATTACATCTTCTAATAAATATACCTTTTAACTCTCGTTGAGTCAAGCTTTAAGTGACATATCTTCTTGTGATGCTGAGGAGTTTGGTTTGTGAAACCATGCCCAGTTTGGTATTTCTGCTAAGGTTAGACTTGACACTTAATCCTTCAACAGGTGCAGCCCCAGGTGGGGCGAACTTGAACGACCTACTAAAAGATCCTGAAGTCCTCGCAGCTTTCCAGGTATGCTGTCAGTTTCAAAGGCAGTGCATAAGTATTCTATTACTTAGACAGTGTTCATGTATGTACGTATCTACCTACCTAACTACCTACTTGTCTATCTGTCTGTCTGTTTGTCTGTCTGTCTGTTTGTCTGTCTGTCTATCTCTCTGAAAAAAGGTTATCGTTCTTAGAAATATCGGATAATAAACTTATTTTTTGCCACAGATTGCTTTCGTATGTTAGTTTGTTCATCCTCTTCAAATTACCGAGAGACTCGGTTTGAAAAAGTTCTAATAAGCCGTAAAACTCGGTAGTAATTTTTCTCGTTCGTTTACTATGCATCTAGATTTGTAAAAAAAAAGACAATCAGATATTATTATCTTCTTTTCTTTTCATTCTTTCCTGTTGTTTCTTATTGACTTTGACTTTGTTAATGTGGTCCTGACAAGTTGTAGAAAGGTCCTGAATTTTTTTGTAACAAAAGACTTTGCGAATCCTGTAGATATGAACGAAACAATCCCTTGCTTAAAAGCCGATCAGTGGCGCTGCAAATTGAGCAGCATGAGCCTTCTCTAAAGAAGTTTTTACTGTTAGACCAATCTAGTATTAAAATTAACCAGTTTTTGAACAGCCCAATCCAAAAATATACAAAAGGCTCAAATAAAAACAGATCACATTTTATTTAATTCAGTGACAAAATAAATTATGCACAAAAGTCCTACTTTTGCATTCCTGTCTTCCAAAAAAATAAATAAATATAACAATATTCTCAGTGTTCCTTGGTTTTCGAAAATTGCCTTAAAGCTAAACTAAAGCATTTTTTTAAAGCAAAAACTACTGTAATATAAGCTTCTTTCGTAGTCATGCATAGTGTGTATATCCCACTGTTTTGGCAGGCCACAAATTTTACAAATATCACCGTTTCCGGGATAAAAGTATTTCGTTTGCAATGTTTATTACTCGGGCTACCAGAGGTAGACCGAGTCTAGGTTTACCTTTTCTATCAGTCTATCTATCAATCTATCTATCGGTATTGTCGAAAGTGCGTAAGCCTGCGATGCTTGGTCTGCGGTCAGCTCCTCAAAAGCCATGAAAGCGAGGCCACTTGCTAAGTCATGTGACTCGGTTTGCTCTTCAAAGGCTTCATACAACCATACTGATTACACTCGGGTTGCCCGAATAAACGCCTGAAGGCGTCTAGTTTCCCATTGATTTGTCGGGACAACAGGATACCGTGTGATTTTTAAGACTTTTGGCCCGCCAAAATAGTGGAATATAAACACTGCGCCAAATTGTGAAATTAGCTTATTCCAGAAGGCCAATGAGCTCTAGACCCGAGCTCACATCAGTCTCTCTTGACTCTATAAGTCAACTGATCATAAACGTTTGTCCTAGGATCCCGAAATAATGGCGGCATTTCAAGACGTGAGCCAAAATCCGGCCAACATCTCCAAATATAACGACAACCCTAAGGTTAAAGCAGTCATCGACAAGCTTTCTAGGAAGTTCGGAGGACCAGGTGCTAGTCCCATGTAGAAACACGTTCTAAACTTGTGAACAGGAGTCGCTTCGCTGCTTGTTTTAATCATCGCGAAAGTCTTTGCTTGGCATCAAGTTCCGTATTCAGTTTTCACTGACGATTGCGCTAAGAGTTTTTGTATAAGCACAGATATTTAAAGACGTTAGGACTGAAAGGTTTTTGATGTTTGATTTCCTATTACTGATGACATTACACGGAGTGAAGTAGAAAAGAACTCGGTGTATATCAAAATCGTGTCTTTGAATGATTTGAGCGGTATTTCTAGATCTTTCACAGAGCTGTTCTGTTTCATGTTAATGTTATAGTATCGTGCAGTACCAAAACAGGGCCTGTGTAACGATCCTCAAGAAGAACAATTGACACTTTGTAGTTTTTCTTTTAAGACTCGAAAATTATACTTAGCAGGTTTCTTCTTGAGTTTTATGAAAGTTTTCTCGAAAAGCAACCATGCATGATATTAATTACTGTTGGAAATCTGAAGAGCTTGCCGCACTCAGGCTCTGTAGTTAATGCCTTTAACTTACATTCCCTAAAGAGAAGAGAAACTCTCTGCACTTAATTTGCTTTATATTCTGCCCCGCATGCAGGAAAATAATTGTAACGTCGCATCAATTGGTTATTTGCACTAATTTTGTTAGCAACCATCAACGACAACAACAACGACGAAGTCAACTGCTTTTTTTCTCAAGCGCGAAATATAACTAGTTATAAAACCGGATATGACTTAATTTTTGACGGGCTCAGTGTAACGGGAGTAGGGGCTGTCAAGGGGGAAGGGGGTGGGGCATGCTTCCACTGCCTTAATTAGTTGCAGTTAATTTTTTAATTGACGTAGCTTAATAATAGTGTTAACAATACCTAAACAAACTAACCCCAAGGAATTCAAACGTAAGTGAAATTGTTAGAGAAATCCACAAGAACTAAAAATGTTTTGGGAAATATCACAGCCAGTGTCTTCTTAGAGCACTTGCCTTCGGCCGGCATCGCTTCACTCCTCTTTCTTAGTTTGTTTTGTTTGTCTCCTCTCCTTTTTCTTTATCTACCCCATATCTTCTCCTTAGAGATATAAAGAAACAAAACTTCCACTGAGCAGGTAGCTGGCAGTATGTTCTCTTAAAGGGGCTTTGTCACGCTATTTTAGCAACTTTTTTAAAATCCCAAATATGTCTTGCCCTCAACTGAATTCCAAATATAATGGTCCAGGTTTGTTATTGCGTTCGAGCAAAGCAAGAACGCATACTAATCATGTCGATCTCGAGCCTATATATAGAAACATATAGAAAAAGCTCGACGCCATCGTATTTCAGGGTCTTTTGGAACGAAGCCTCTCTTTCATGTTATCGCAAGCCAGTTTAAAGTCGCAGAGGCCTGGGTACTCGTGAACAAAAGTTAGTTTTTCAGAATATCTGTTTGTTGCTACCACAAGTTCCTCTCATTTTTGTAGTGTAAATGTTAGTTGTGATCGAACATGATGAAATTGTTAGCAAAACTGTAGTAATTTCGAAAACACCAACCAGTTAGAACTATTCAATACGGGCTATTCAATATTAGGTATACGCAACGGTATTTTAATGCTAAAACTTGGGTATAAAATATTACACTTTTCTTGAATTTTGGTATAAAGTATATCTTGTTTCTCCAAATTTTGGTTTTTACATGAATTTTAAATTATTTTTTGGTATAATGGATGTTTCTTTTGGGGTATATTGTTTTTTTTACATGCCAAAGGATCACGGTGCTCGGGGGAGGGGGACTTGGGCTCCAATAATCTTGCCGCATTTGCCCTTAAAAAGCCCTTATAAAAATTGACAGAATGAACATAAGTGAGTTTTTTTTTATAACGCACTTCACCCGAAATAAATTAACGATGTTTTTACGATTATCAATTTTAACTAAGATAATAAATGTTAAAATTCACAAATTACCAAACAGGGGAATCCCTCCCCCCACTATATCCACGCCTAATCCGTTAAACTTGATTTTATTCAAACATACAAAAAATGAATCGCGAACTTCCTTGTTAAAGTAAATGAATCATATGGCAATAAATTAGCATTGGGTTATATTTCATTTGTGTGCTAAAACATTCGTTTTGAATAGCCACATGTACTTAACTTGTGTAAGATGAACCTCACCCCCCCCCTTGCCTCCTAAATCCAAAGTTTCAGAACGCTCCGCCACCTCTCTTATAAAATGTTTGATGGGCTACCGTGATAGCCTTTTACCACAATAATATAGAAACATTTAAAATACTTTATACATATTTATATAGATTCACTATCAAATTTGCGGTGGGTGTAATTTACAGAATGCATGCAGAAGTTCATCCATGCAAGACTAAACCCTAACCGTTTTTCTGCTGACCTATTATATTGCAGTCGCGTTCTGCATTCAAAATTCTGCAAGTTACACCGGCCCTCAAATATAGCTTCAGGTAGTCCATAGTTTCAAAAATAATAGAACTATGAATTTTTAAAGATGACTTAAAATTTTTATTAATCAATAAATTTTACTTACTTGATTTTTTCAAATATTAAATTTTACTGCATAAAATTAGAAAAAATGGTTTAGCGGTAAGGGTGAACTATTGACTAATATAATCACATACATTATAGCTATTATAGAGCAAAATTCAGTTTGAAACACAGTTAATTTTACATTTCAAACAGGTATTTGCATTGAAACGAGGTTGGTAGTGCATTTTCAAAATCCACATCTTCGTCAGTTTATGAGCTGTGTCTTTGAAACTTTGTAACCTTAGTATAAGGCAAATTGGATATTATTTAATCTATTTTTAGTTATTTTAGCATGATAAAGAAATATTCAGCAATAAGTCAAATAACTTTTGAGTACTGAATGCATTGCATATTATCCCTCAAACATTTTAGCTTCATAAAACAATTGTTATATTTAAGAAATAAAACATGTTTTCCGTTCCTTCATAGCCTGGTGAAAACCGAGGCGAAAGTTTGGGAGAATTCGAGAGCAGATCAGTGAAAACGCGAGACGCAGTCGGGGGTATTTACCTGCTCGAAAATTCTCACAAACTTTGCAGAGGTTTTCAACAGGCTATGGAGGCACGGAAAACATGTTTTGTTTCTTTTATAAAGTTATTATTTTCATTGTTAACAAAGAGAAAGACGGTTTACGAAGTGCTTACTGTAAATTCTCACAACTCTGAGACAGTCAAACCACATTGCTCACGCCATTTTCGTGTTTCATAGCGCTATGAAAACACACTTGTAGATCCAAATTATTTTATACACGTTATTCGTACATACTTTGAATATCGATAAAATAATTTTTAAAGACGTTCAATTTTGGAACATGGCATTTCTTTGATTTTATCGACTGAACAAAATAAAATTTCTTCACGTTCCACGTACTTTGTAATATTTTTACCATGTTCATTAAATTCGGAGTCATTTTCCGCCTACAGTAACTAGAAAAATGTTTATTCATTTTCTTGTAAGAAAAAAAAAGTATACTAAGGAAGGTACATTATTTATTATAGAAGGTGGGTCGGGGCATTGCTAACACTCTTACAAAATCGGGAGTGGCAAACCTTTTGAGGCTGTGCCCGGGAAAGGCACAGTGTTGTTGTGAGGAAGTGGGCAAGCCACTATTTTGTTTTGCAAAAGTATCCTCAAAAACCAGGCCCACCACCTCTAATAAAAAAACGTACCTTATTTAATCTTAAAACACTTAACAGTAAAGATTGCTAATTTATTATGACATAATTAAGGGTTGCACATACACTACTAAGATTATATTTTCTATCACGATGCCTTTTTTTTCTCTTGCAACAGAAACATGGAAATGAAAATTCCATTTCCTCATTTTTTATAAGTTGACCTCATATACTGCAAAGTAATGGCTGCTTCCGCAAAAATAAGTACACGCCTATTCTTTCACAAGAATCAAGTAAATTTCGACTACGAAACCTACATCAAATTTATTAATATTTTTTTTTGGTTTGCACAATTAGCGACCATGAAAATGTTGCCAATTAAAAGAATATTGACTAGTTGCAATTTAAACTAAATCAAATTAAGTTCTAATTGGAGCTTAGGAGCCTATATATGACTTTATTTCTACCCACTAAAATACTTGAATTTTGTGATCAAAAACATTAACCCAGGTTTGTTCTTATTTTAATTGTCATTCGTTTTGGGGCAAAAGTCGTGTGATGTACAAAGTTGAAAGCGCCCGTGTAGGCGTGTATCATAGTCGATTCTTTCTGGATTGATGAGTTCAAAGTACTCGCGATATGTTAAGGTTCCCACCCGGTTTTAAGTTTCTTTCACCAATACCAGCCCAAACACATACAAATTAGGTTTATCTCAAAGGATTGGGGGTCTCGACGAGTTATTGCTCTATAGATATCGTGAACCATGTCTGAAAATATTTCGTACACATTGCGGTGATTGCGAGGTATTCGACGGGGCCTGGAGATCACCAACAGCCACGTGACCAACCTCCTACTGTTATCAGTAAACAATAACAAAGATGGTGGCGCTCTCTCTTTAAACAGAGTCTCTTCCCAAGTGAGACAACTGAAAACAAACAAGAATCAGTAAATATACTTATAAGAACACATATATTACTAACCAATACAATTTTTTTACTAATCAAAAAAACAACGGAATCACGATAATTTCCAGTCCCTGCTCTTGGGAGATGGGAGTTCGTGTGTTCCAACGTCTTTTACTTGTAGGAATTAACGGAATCACGTTAATACGATCACCAACGGGCCAAAGTTAAAGCGGTCATGTTAACAGGGTGGTTGTAAATAAGGAAACAATATATAATATATATTGTTGGTTTGAAGATATGAAGTTTATCTTCTCGAGGAAAAAAGATTTCCCGAGATCGCTGCGTTCACTCGTGAAATCTTTTTCCACGAGAAAATAAACTTCATATCTTCACGCCACCGTGTAACATCCTCTATATATCTATTCGTCAACCCATGATATCCAATTGCAAATCTTCAAATCTCTTCGAGACATCTTAAGAAAATTTTTTTTTCAAAAAAATATTCACAGTAAATTTTTTATTCTACCTGGAATAGAGCGGGAGCGCTGGCAATAGGACATAGGTTTCCCTCTAGGCCAGGTAATAGGACATAGGGTTCCCTCTAGGTCAGGCAATATGACATAGGGTTCCCTCTAGGTAAGGCAATATGACATAGGGTTTCCTCTAGGACAGGTAATATGACATAGGGTTCCCTCTAGGACAGGTAATAGGACATAGGGTTCCCTCTAGGTCAGGCAATATGACATAAGGTTCCCTCTAGGTCAGGCAATATGACAGGTTCCCTCTAGGCCAGGTAATATGACATAGGGTTCCCTCTCGGTCAGGTAATATGACATAGGGTTCCCTCTAGGACAAGTAATATGATATAGGGTTCCCTCTAGGTCAGGCAATATGACATAGGGTTCCCTCTAGGTCAGGCAATATGACATAGGGTTCCCTCTCGGTCAGGTAATAGGACATAGGGTTCCCTCTAGGACAAGTAATATGATATAGGGTTCCCTCTAGGTCAGGCTCCTTAGCAGCGGACGAAGTAAAAAACTGCAAAAAATACAGTGGTGCAAATGTGCTGTTGAAAAAAATAGAAAGCTAAAACCTCAGCTAGAAACTATTGTATTTTAATGTGAGTATGGCTAACAATTACAAACAGTTACGAGGTTAGATCTTTGGCAGAGTGGGCATATAATGTACCAGCTGCGGATATTTTCCGCGTCAAAAGTTGATTTTAGTTTTTTTGAAAAATAAGGTTTTCAGGGTTTTTTTGGAGGAAGCAGATTTAGAAGCGCGAAGAGGAGAAGGGAGGGAGTTCCACACTGGGCAGATTCTGACAAAGTAAGAGACCCGAAAAGTATTTGTTTAAAGGTCTAGACCCATGCAGCCTTTTCTAGTACATGACTTAGAAAAACAAAGAAGGAAAGACAAGTCAAGAACAATTTCACCTGTCGGAACAAGAACAATAAGTCAGGATATTCCAAGAAGTAACAGAGAGGAAGAAGATTAAGGTTGAGGACTCTAGATTTGTAGTCCATTTCAGAGTCATTTAGCATGAAGCGACTGGCTTTCTGTTGAACACGCTCTAAGTTGCACAGTAAGTAACCGTAAGAGCTGGGAGACCAAAACTGCTTTGCATAAGTAAGATGCGAGCGGATAAGTGCTATGCTAGAAGTTCATGATAGAAAGGAAATGCTGCGACATGTGGAAACGATCGAGTTTAGTAGCAAGTCTATGTCGGCAAAATCGGTCTGAAACCCTTTTTGCTCGAAGCTTCTCCTTCGTCTGAAACCCTCTTTAAATCCTCCTTGAACACTCTTTGAAAGTTGTGGTAGCTTGTCCCAAGAAACTGACGAATGAACATTAGGCCAAACTTACCAAATTTTAGAGATATCCTCAATCCTAGCTCTAGCTGACCATGAGGTGAGGTGAAGTCGACTGAATTCCAGTCTTTCGCGGCCTTGGTTTCAAAATCGAGGTTCGAACTCACATGCCCAAAATTCGCACCGCATATAATCGTACCGTGCATGCTCGGGAACGCAAGAACAAAAAGATTAGTTTCGTTGCTACTGCATCACAGCAATAAAGAATTTTTTGAATATTAGCTCGAAGCTGAGAAGATCAGTTACGACGAAGGAACCCAAGCATTCGGTTGGTTTTAGCTATTATTGTACGGATGATGTGACCTGACCACAACAGAGTTTTTTATATAGATACTCAAAGATCCCGTGAAGTCTCAAGAGAGTTTCAGTCGAAAACCATTAAGAGTGTAGAATCTCTTTATGAAGTGGTGTTCTCGTGAAACACGAAGGTTTTCGCATTTCACTGGCTTTTAAGAACAACTCATTACCAAGGGCCAAGTGAGAAATACAATGAAGGTCATTTTGAAGATTAGATATGTCGTCCTGATTTGGGATCACTTTTTAAAGCATTTAGTGTCGTTAGCAAACATGGCTATTTTAGAGCATGATACATAAACAGGAAGGTCATTTACATAAATGAGAAAGAGGATGGGTCCTAGAACAGAGCCTTGAGGAACACCCAAGAGCATTGTACTCCATGAACTACTGGCTCCATTTGTAATTACTTGCTGCTGACGAAGTGATACTGTAGGTACTTTGAGAACCACAAAAACAAACAGCCAGAAACTCTGATATCTTTAAGCTTACAAAAAAAAGTTTAGAATGGCAAACTGAGTCAAAAGCACGACTGAAGTCAAAACAAACATGATCAATTTCGTCCCCATTGTCCAAGGCTTTGCCGATGTCGTGAAAAACAGAGAGAAGCTATGTGGTGCAGGAGAGGCCGGACCTGAAGCTATGTTAGAGAGAGTAGAGCCATTCAGAGCTGAAGTCAAATTTCTCCGAGCCCCACACTTTTCCAGGACCTTAGAGAGTACTGATAAAAGGGATATGTAGCATGAAATCTGTAAAAATGTTGTTAACTGTTTGTCTTAATTACATCTTTACAATGCCTCGATGTAGAACGGACTTTTTTACAAGTTTGAAAGTAAAAAGGTATTGAAGCATAGAGCAGCGATGTATGAAAATGCCATGATAAAGGGGGGAAGATACTGAGAGGGTAATGTGTGGGGATCTAAAGTAATACCCAAAAAATATTGTAAAAAATTAAGAAGCCACGAACAATAATCATCCCGGGAACACGAAAAATCGTACCTGCTTCACGAACTGGGAAGCATTGAGAATTTCACTTGCTCCATAAATGATTCGCTTGGTACCTGAATGCCTCTGTAACAAAAAAAAGACCATCTGTAAGTATAGTTAGCATCACTATCATTTCCCAGCGTCAAGGAAGATGGTTTAAAACAGATGAAAGGATGTGAAGGGCATCATTTCACGTAAAAATGCGACAGATTTATACATATAGTGTCCGTAAGCTTTTTTAAAACTTTTTCAAGGTCTGGGCCCAGTTGTTCAAAAGCCTATTAGCGCTCACACAGAGTTAAATTTTTAACCCTTTCAATCCCAGTCAGTTATCAACACTCAACTTCTCCTTACATAATAAGTACATAATAAGACATTTTGTAATGAGAAATTGAGAATTAATCAAACAAAGGAAACTACTGAAGATTAAAAGTAAGATTCTCT
>JANCMA020446086.1:0-20724 GCA_024336925.2 Zoanthus solanderi
CACAGAGAGATGTTACACGCGCAATTTTTGTCAGCAACTTGCTACGCAATGGGATTGCGTTGTAAGTTGCTGGAAAATTTGCCTCGTGTAACACGGCCTTAAGTTCTTAACCAAAAAGTAGCTTTACACGAAAACAAGAAATTAGACTACACTGTAGTAACAACTGACGAGTAACCATCTTATAATTGTAAAACGGTTAAAATATTTAGGAAAACATTTCGACTGCTATTTTCCACCTCAACAAACTAAGATAACGAGTATATACAATATTCTCTTCAAATTAAAAAGGAATTTTCTATAATCACAAAAATGTTTCTCCGAGTAATATCCTTTTTCAGGACCATGACGCGATTTTTCGAGAGTTAATAGTGAATAAACAAAATTGTGAGCCTAATGCCCAATAAACCATTTAACAGTTCCTGAAAGGTAACCAAGCTTCTACACGAAACCGAGACGAAGGTTGACCTCGCACAGTTATAGAAGTAGAAATAATAGAAATGCTAATAAGTTTTTTCTTATGATAATTTATTTATTTCCACTTCTCTAAGCCTCGGTTTCATGTAGAGGCTTGGTTACCTTTCAGGAACTGTGAAATGGTCTATCGTGTCAGAAATCTGCACATTCTGCAGTGATCTAACAGTATTAGAGCTTTGCTCTAGGATACATCATATAATCTATTCCCTTTACTGTAGTAACTCTCATCACACAACCATTCTTCGAATCATCCTCGATAAGTTGTTTTATTCCTTCTGCTACAAGTTCTGGACTGTAACATAATCAATAAACTCAACGTAAGATGTTTTCAATCACAACAAACGGCACGTTTTGTTATAGTAACTTGAGAATCCTAACTTCTTGACGAAAGAGCGAACTCACTCACATTTCTTTGGCGGCAACAATGTTGAAATTTTAAGGTAATTTTTTTATTTTCCTTGTTATTATGGCTGTATTACAGTGGAGTTTCAGTTGTAGTAGTAGTACTTTTTGTAACTGTAGCACAGCAGAAGTAGAGTTATAATAGTACTGAAGTAATTGCAGCAATAATTAACAGTTATCCTCCGAAAAGGAGGTAACTAGCCTGGTGGATATTACCAAGCCGCAAAGCTTGATATTTAAAGTTTTGTGGTTTATTGGTTGATAATTGTTTGGAATTATTTTGTGTGTGAAATCATTAAGTAAGGACATGGTGTCATGAATGTATTTGATAGAATGTGGATTGAAGTTAGGATGGCCAATTCTAGATTTAAGTGTTTTAATTGGGTTATTAGATGGATATGGTTGATATCTCTTGTTTAGTTTAGATTTTTTAAGTGGATATTTGATTTTGTTTGTGTATTTTAATGTAGAATTGCTAGAAAGAGCGACTTTATTAAGGGCTTCTTTAACTTCATTTGAAATTTGAAACACTGAGGGGGATAATTGTTTTAGTATTACGCTAGCAGGTGAACAGTACTTTTTAAAATAATTTATTTCAAAAAATCTTTAAAATCTGGGCAAAAACAAGTTTCACAACCAGCCTTCCGCAATCTATCTCAAGCACTAGCACTAAACTTACCATCAAAGATATAAGAAAAAAAAATAAAGAATAAAAAAAATAAGAATTTATTATCAAACAATGAAACACCAAATTTTGTTGCTTTCTTTGTGTTTAAAGGAGTTCCTTCCTTGTTTATTTTATTAGTTTCTTCTTCCGAAACTGAATCAAAACGGGAAGCCATTTGTTCATGGATGAGTGACCGAGGTGAATACCGCAGGATATTCGGTGTTTGATGAACCAATCAGAGCGCGCAAAAAGTGTTATTCACCTGCTAGCTTAATACTAATTAAAAGCTAATATACGGCAGTAGTGGTAGTAGTAGAAGAATTAGTATCAATATTAGTTTTAGTAATAGTATTAGTAGTAATAGTTATAGTAAAAGTAGATGTGTTGTAAGTAGTAGTAGTGATAGTTGTAGTAGTAGTGATAGTAGTACTGTAGTAAACTAATGGTAGTAGTTGTAGAAGTAGTAGTAGTAGTAATAGTAGTAATAATAGTAATAGTAGAGGTAGTAGTAGTGATATTAGTTGTAGTAGTGGTAGTAATAGTTATAGTAGTATTAGTAGAAGTAGTAATAAAAGTAGCAGTAGCAACATTAGTAGTAGTATAAAATAGTAGTAGTAGTACTTAGTATTAGTTGTAGTGATATTAGTATTAGTAGAAAAGGAATAGTAGTGGTAGTATTAGTAGTAGTAATTGTAGTAATAATAATAGCAGTAGTAGTATTACTACTGCTACTACTACTACTAGTAGTAGTAGTAGTAGTAGTAGTAGTAGTAGTAGTAGTAGTAACAACCTTGACTCCACTCAAATCAACCAACACAACCCAGATGGTGCCAATGGGGAAACAATGATGATCGACACCAAAACAACACTAACACCAAGTGAACCAAGATAACGCAGATGGTGCCAATGGGGAAACAATGATGATCAACACCAAAACAACACTAACACTAAGTGAACCAAGATAACCCAGATGGTGCCAATGGGGAAACGATGATGATCGACACCAAAACAGCACTTGCATCAACAGCAATTCTAGTACCGAAACAAATCATTGTTGAACAGATCAGATAGAGAAGCATCAGCAGCAACTGTGGACACAGAAACACCATCTCCAGAACAGATCGCAGTGCAGCAACCAGTTTTGGACAAGTCAAACTGCATCAGAAACCCATCTTCAAACTTCAAGTACTCTACTGAAAATAACTAAGACTTTTGAACAAGGTATGCTTAATTTAACTGTGTTGGTAGATGGTAGTGCTGTATTTTGTTTTTCTACGAAAAACTTAATCTCGCATGTCTTTAACATTGCCTACTTATCTCTTATAAAGGAACAGAACACTTGATATTTCATGAACATTAGTTTATCTTAAGGGAAAGAGAAGTATTATTTAACATAGTTTAAAGACCTGGGGCTGGTTCCTCAAAACTTAGATTAACTTAATCCTGGATTAAGACAACATTCAAAGAGTAATTTTTTCATAAGTAAAGCTTTGTGATGCTTGCAAAATACTGTTTAGTTTTACCAATAAAGAGAGATGTTAACTCCGAAATTCCAGCCCAAAGCAAATTATAGAAAGTAGTAAACAGGACAATGGATTAAAAAGTTAACCCTGGGTTAACACTAATCGGGTTTTGAGGAACTGGGCCCTGGGGAATAGTAAAGTTGTTTACATTACGAATAATGATGTCGTAATGGGGCTATACAGAGAAGTTAATTATACAGTAACATTCAAGATTACTTAGTAGATTCAAGAAATTATCAGATGACTATTAATAACTGCTCTTTGTGTTTTAAATATTTATCTTCTATTACAAACCAATAATACTCAGGAAAAATTTTGAGCCTATGATGGGTGTTATATAACGGAAGGTAAATAACATTCTCCGACTACACAATTTACTTTACTATAAAAATTGAATCAAGATAATCAAAAAACTAACTAGTTCCAGTCCCCAAGAAATCACAATGGGAATGATGGGATATAAACCAACGACTTTCTGAACACCGGGCAGACTTTCAATCCATTAATGATACATATATACTTTTAACTAGAATAGATGATTTACCACTCCTTTATTAAAAATATATATTACGCAAATCCCCTATTACCAAAACTATGAATTAAATAGAATACAAACCTTAACAGTCCATACTTCTCTATTTCGTTGCGGATTTTCTCATTTTGCAGTATAGGCTTAACTAGGGGTGTATCAGTATAAGCTGGACAAATACAATTTATACGAATTCCTTCCACTGACCTCAGCATCTAATTAAATCAATGGAATCAAAGAAAATAAATCGTCAAGGTTTAAAGTTGTCATTATTACCTTGAAAAATCAAAGTGCATTGTGAGTCAACTAATGAATGGAATTAATGATTTGCTCGGCATGTTTAATTTTATCTACTTTGAACGCATGTGTCACATGATGCATGATATCTATAACAAAACTACACCGAACAACTTGAATAATTTGTTTAAACTAATAAGTGAATTACATCATTACAGAACAAGATCAGCCTTAAATCAGTGTTTTTATACTGAAACCATAACAACGGAAAAGAAAAAGCTTCATGCATCTCATTACGCTCCTCCTGTACTCTCAAAACTTTTCACGTACATCCAAAACTCAATAGATGGACACTAACCATGGATCATTTCGTAACTGTAGGAGACCTGTAATGCCAGCAATAATGAAACTCCCTGATTCCTCGCAGTTCCGTAGGAACGCGAGGTTAGGTTTCGCCTTCGTTATTTTTTTTATTCTTCGTCTACCACAAAACGCAGTCACGTGGTAACAGCTGTCGAAGGGACTTTCACTTCCGTCTCATTAATATTCATAACGCCTCCGACATTTGTTATAAGTCGCTAGTTTCGCGACAAATCGAAAATCCGTAAAACCAAGGAGCGGAAACTACGACTTATGGAATCAGTCTAGAAAGGAACTAAAGTCTACATTATTATACCATTATTGCAAAAATATTTCATTATCATATCAGCTGCGTAAAGATTGGAAGCAAGCATTTTCTCTAAGTTTAAGCCTTCCTACATTTCTCAAGGACAAGGTTGCAATTCAAACGACAACCACGAGGTCATGCAGATATGCGTCTAGTTCCATAATTTTCAACGAGCACACTGCGCAGTGCACAAAAAGACACGACACAGATTTATTTAGCAACGGGAAACCATTTGGAGATTACGATCACTAGCCAGCGGATAGTTATTCAACGTCTCCTGTAGTGAGTGAGCCGCTCACTTACTGCAGGAGAGCCGGCTGACAGGCTACGTTCTATTCGACCTTCGTGCAACAACATTTTATCCTGCGGATAACTATTCACTGGATAGCGAGTTCAACCACTGGATAGCGCTTATCCGCTGGATAACTTATCCAGGCTTCGTGCAACCGGCCCTGAGGTTCTTAATTCAGGAATATGATATTTAACAAAAGGCGAATAAAAACAAATCAAAATAATTGTTCATGTGGCACATACTTTTGTAACCTGAATTTTAGTAAAACTGTAAAAAGCCTTTAAAATTAAAAAAACAACACTAAAACTATCAACCGTCAGTCTGACGGGAAAGATTATTTTGAGCTTCAAAATAGGAAATTGAAGGACTGAATTCATTTATCCAAATCGGCTTTTGTTGTTTAATTTATACAACAAGAAATGAAATAAATTCCAGTGTGAATTAGCCAATATCAAAAATAAAATGATACTCTTTGTTTGTCCCTACATAAGCATTGTTTTTATTTTCTCATGGGACTTAAAATGGTCCCAAGAGAAACTAGAAATAATGCTAGTGGAAAATTATTGAGGAGCAAATAACGACTATGGTATTTTTGTAGCTACTGCGCATGCGAGTAGCTACTATGCTATTGGTTCTGAACATCCGTCTTGAGTGTCTTCAATCTTCGGATTTGCTTCGGATTCTCATCGGATTGGTATTGTTTTACAAGTAGCTAAATTTTACACCGTAGTGATTGCGAAAAAATCTAAAAAAAAGTGACGTTTCAGACTGTAGTCTTTCGTCGGAGTGAATGTGATTGGTATTGGATTGGTATTTTGCCGAACTACGAGCGGAATTAACTGATCTTCTTCCGCAGGTACTCTTGTATCGTTATTAATTCAAAGAAAACAACCGTTGGGTGTGAATAAAATAAAAATGAAATAATCGAATATTTACTAGGAGTAGTCAAAAATTAGGCAAGTGCGTTCGAGGCATTTCAATTTTGTTAAGAATTGACTGAATAAAGTAGCCGAATAAAAAAAAGAGTCGAGTTTGCGTTCTAGCTGGTTGGAGTTTTCGAAATTACTATAGTTTTTTTACGATATCGCCCTTTAGCCCGACAATAACATGAAAGTGAGGCTTTCTTCCAAAAGACCCTGAAATGTGATGGCATCTAGCTACGGGTCTCTCGTGGGATGTCACCCTTTAGCCCCACAGTACCCAGGCCTCTGTGACTTTAAACTTGCTTGCGATAACATGAGAAGCTTCTTTCCAAAAGACCCTGAAATACGATGGCATCGAGCTTTTTCTATATATTTCTAGATATATAGACTCGAAATCGACATGATGCTATGTAGAGCTAAAGGAAGCTACTAACTGGGAAAGGGTCAGAATCCATGAACCATCTAATATACATGGATAGCTTGAAGCTGTTTAAGAAAATTGAGCTCCAAACAGTTTCTTGGTAAACACAGTATGTGTTTGGTAAATTCGATTTATCGCTGCCTAATGAGCCTCGAACCGCCGGCTACTTGGTCTACTTGCAGATGATGATTTTAGTACAAAGAATGAATAGAAGTGTTTACAATTTATCAAGACTTTTGGTATTGAAAGCCCTTTTGTCAGTAATCTAAAATTGTAAGTTTTTCTTTGCATTTTAAAACTTTCAAATCAAGTGTGCTGCTTGCTAATTTTGCTTCACTTCACTGACTCACGTACAACAAAATATGAGAGTGTTGGATTTTTGCCAAAATGCAAGAAAGTGCTTGTTTGGGGTGTCAAAATCTCAAAAATGTTCAGGGGAGAATAACCCCAGAGTGACCCCTTAATGACTCAGGGGCCTTCAGCCTCTCACAATCTATATATTAACCACCTACTTTTTGTCTATGGCCACCTTCTCCAATACTTATTGAAAGCACTGTATATTACTCAGTCACCTGCTAATACTATGGCTTAACATGCTATCTGGAAATGTCTGTGACTGGATAAAACTGATGGTTGAGGTGAGTGATGCCCTATCAACCAATTCTCCACCATCTGCACTTCCTGATCTTGCCACTAACATCATGTTCAGGGCATCTGAATCTGTTAAAATATTATTTTGAAAATTAATTTTTTACAAGGCACTGAAACATTAAATAACACAAACTACAAATGAATGAAATCAAAACTTGTAAAAATTGATCTTGGAGAATGTGGTCAACTTTACTGTTCTTTTTCTTACTGCAGAGAATTTTGCAATCTGATTCTCCATAATTTAATAAAAAAAAATGTAATGGAAGAATTGTTAAAATGATAACCTTTTAATGACCATTTGCTTCAATCTTCCATAAAATAACAGGGGGTGAAACACATTGTTTTTGTTTCCAAAGCAAAAAAGGATTATTGTATACAGTATGTTTTAAATTTTCATACAGTATGTTTCAGGGTTTTAAAAATGTTAACTTTATGACTTACTGTTGCTAAACCCCAGTGAAACATCTTGAGGGTTTAACATTTCTTGTCTGCTTTTCTGATCACCAGTCCTATGGTTGAAGAATTCATCGGGACTCTGGCCTTAGAAGCAGAATTTTCCAAAAAATTTAAGTTAGTCAGATAGAAAACAACTTACTGCTAAAAGAACAATTGGTAGCTAGGGATTGAACATTTTGTTTATAGTGGTTTTGATGCTCTGCCAATCCTGTGAGAGTTGTAGCAATTATTTTGTGACGAGCATGACAAGTACATGTAATTTCTTGCTTATGGTAAAGTTTTGTTTTGAGCTGCTATGATCCAAATCACAGTGCAGGGTAATGAGTTTAAGTCAAGGTTAAAGCAAAGTTGTTAGAGTGGACTGGTTAGGAAACTTAGCAAACTACAAAGAAGATTACAATGTATCTTTGTTTCATGTTGTATGCACTGTCACGGTTAGGTTCTTTTGTTCTAGGTGTGATGCTGCATTAGTCTAGTGGCTGTTTGCTCATTTACATCTCAAAGCCATTTGTTATTTTTCTGCACAGTCAACATTATAAAAATTATTTGAATAGGGTAAAGGAGAACAAAAACATAAAACAAAGAAATTCATCAAGTTTCCTAACCAGTCGACTTTACTAACTTTGGTAAAAGTATGGTGGTAACTGGTAATGTGGTGGTGCCAATGTGCAATGATTTGTTTACAGATATAAAAACAAAAATATCTGAAGATACCAACTGCATTGTGCCTTAAACCAACCTAATAGAAACTATCAGGATCTGACACTAGTCAGCCAAGGAATTGGCAGAAACTAATGGAAGAAATATGTAAAAATACAAACTGGATGCAAGGAATGGTGTCACAATAATTTGTTGAGAAACCTAATAGCAGAGAAACTAATGATAATACATTATTTAATAAAACATAATTATAGTATGACTAACAAAAACAACTAGATTGATAGAAATATAAAATTATATTACATTCTAAAACAAAATCAAAGAAAAAAAGATTCCTAACTTCATTTATAATTAGCAAAATAATCAGATGTTACCCACAACTCACTCACAATCTCAACAAAATAGGAAGAGAAAACACAACTGGAATGGTGAAACAATGATTTGGAGTAAGCCCCACACTAGCTATTCAAGCCACAAGCATAGCTGCACTCCTAATTATTCTCTCTTAGTGCCTCAAACACTGTATGTTGCCAATAATTATATATACATCACATTGCGTGGGTGTTTACTAATTAAAAACTACTTGTAAAAGTTTAAACTATGCAAGTTGTGTTTTTAAAAGTAAAAAACTAATATATTAAGCTATTGTACTTTGGAAGAAAGAAAATCTATTAAGTAATTATCTTTATGTCCTTCACTTCAGTACAATAATTTTCCCAAGTTTTCCATTGAACTGTTTGTTATCAAACAGTCCCCCCCAGTTCCCATCCACTGTAGGAGGCCATGGCAAACTGTGTATAAAAATTATAGTGGAGAACATTGTGTATCTATTCATTGTTTCAAAAGTGTTCCTGTCGTATTTCTAATGGCCACAAAGGCAAGCAAATAGGAGAGCAACACAACCACTTGATACACAACTTGCTTCTCTATTATTTTTATCCTAATAACTTTAAATGTAGATTATGTGACACCTAAGTACATAGGTATCCAAGATACACCATAACAGTTCCACTGTACAGGTAGGTCTTGCAGCATTCCATCATGCCCAATGTTCAAGTGTACTTTCCAGTGAAAAATAGGGAAAATATAGTTGCTTGGTGTTAGCTAATTAGTTAAACAGGAATACTGCAAACTTTCCCTATCATCACCCTATAATGACAGTAGTTTTGTTAAGGCTTTGCAAGGAGAAGAAATTGGTTTAATTTGTTTTTCTAAAAAAACACTGACTTGAATCAAACGTATTTCATTACTCGTGCATAACTCAACCTTGCTGTTGAATTGCCATGTGACACAAAATACATAACAAACATTTAAAAGATCACTATTTAAATCCATACAGTACTGTAGAATGATGCATTATTTACAGTAGCAGTGTGCTTACCTGTATCAGGTCTGGCTTCTAGAGTTATTTGCCTTTGATTCGCAATCTCACTCTCATGCTTGGATGTAAGGTCTAAGGTTCCATTACCATCATTTGAATGGGCACCAGTTAAACTTATTTTTTCATCTTCACCAATCAGGGTTCGATTGCTGGCCTCTACTTTATCAGGAGATTGGTCTTCCTCAATGAAGTCTTTAAGACACCAAAAAATTCTCATAAATTATATAATCTAAATTAGAAGGTGAGGTAGAAATATAAACTAATGTTTAATTTTAAGAACACATTATTAGTATCTTTTAATAATGTAAAAGATACATTGCTTACACATGATCCTCACTCTGTTCTATTCACTAGAAAAACTTAAATCAGATTATTTTGCAGAACCACTGTCAAAAACTTTCCCACCACAATCAATTCCCAAGTGATTCAATCAAGAGTGACAAGCATAAGGTGTTATTGACACACACCAAATTCTCACAAATTCCTGCACAGTTTGATGGTGCACTTACTGCAAGCTGCAATAAACTTGGAAAAGCACAGTAAGTGAAACTAGAAATATAACTAAATATCCAAACATTATAAATGGCAATCTTTGGTTTTAATCAAATGAAATAAAATATGTACATAGATCAAACAGCAGACTTTCAAATATTGTTACAACAAAATTAATTAAAAAACCACAATGATCATAATTTGTTGTTCATCCTTTTTTCAATTTGTTTGTTTTGTGAAAGTATGTTCCTGTATTGTCTAATTAATTTTTTTAAGTGCTTTTGCAATTAAACAGCAAGAGTGAAATGTGTAATATCAGACAATCCATAATTACAGTAGTCACACAGGAATTAGTAATTTTCAAGCAAAATATACTACCTTAATTTATAATCAATTTGCTTGAAAAACAACTCAATTGACAACTCACTCAATTCAGAGACATACTGTAAATCTAAAAGATAAATTTTAGTAGAATGTGTAAGGGAGTAAAGAGATGCATTACCAGTGAAATCATGCAAATCTAATCACTACTAAATTAATTTCAAGTACTGTAGTTTCTATTACATAACAAAATATATACTCACTATTGTAAAAACTTAAGCTCTTTATTTTTAAAGAAGTCAGGTTGGCGTAGTGGTCATCACTCACGCCTCCCACCTCTACGACCCAGGATCGAGTCTGCACGTGGGCTAAGATTTGTCAATCTCTATCTAAACTCTGAGGGATTTTCTCCGGGTACTCTGGTTTTCCTCCCTCTGCAAATTCGACTTTCACGCCAAGATCTGAGCCGTCAAGCGATTTAACATTAGCCTCTTGCTAGGAAGAATGGGCAACCACTTCCTTTACAATTGAAATTAAATAAAGTATTTATTCATTTATTGAAAACAGAGATTTTCCACAAGGGCAGCAATATAACATAGAGACTGATGGAAATGTATCTTATATGCCACATATGAACCACCGAGGTGTTATCCTAGATGCTACAGTAATTTGCCATATAATAAATTTGTACACAGTAGAATTGTAAATGACTTGAAATGATGATAAAATCATCCAGTATGCAGAAAAATAAACTTAAAGTTTTGTTTTCAATATTCCTTGACTGTTTACTTCATCAAAACCTTTAGAGACACTCACGCAGGTGATTCCAAAATACACTTTTGTCATGCTGTTAACAATTAATTTGTCTATTTTAACATGTTTTAAAATCTGTCAGTAATAATATGGTCAGTGTACCAATAAACCAAATAAAATCAAGACATTTCAGTGAGAGAAAAAACTTTTTGGCACGCATCTATTGTAACCAAGATGAACAAATTTCACTAATGTCATTAGAAATATTTCTTTAAAAATAAAGAGCTTAAGTTTGCACAACAAGTAGTAGTTGCCAGAACATCTGGTTAGTTGCTACGCTTTACGTTCCAGTTCTACTTAACAAATGTCTACATTCTTTGCATATTTAAATTTGCGTATGTCATACCTTGTAATGATTCAATGTTGAGGATTCCTAATGAGCTTTCATCCAGGTTATTTAATGAGGTAGTATGTGATGAAATACTTCTTCTTGATAAAGTGGCATGATCTGTAAAATTTGAAAATAACAGTTATTAAACTTCTCAGGAATAAATATTTTGACATGTTGTATATTTTACCTGATGATAATTCCTTGGCTAGGAAGTAACTCAATGCTAGATCAAAAAGTTTGACATACATAATTGATTGTTTTTCTTTTCTCAACAATGTATAACTTAAACATTCTTTACAAATGTTTCCTTAGAACACCTAGTGTACACAGTGTAGTAATTACCATCAAATAATTTAATTGTTTTTTTTAACATTTAAGAAAGTCTAACAGTGTTTATTGTATATTTTGTTATTATTCAATAAGCATACCTAACTCTTTCTTTGTCTTCTCTATGGCAGCTAAAAACTCTATAATATTTTCCTCATTAAGACCCTGCAGACCAGCATGGGAACTGCAAAAAGAACATTATTCTTAATTTTAACAGTTGGAGAAACCACTTAAAACATTCTCGAGTCAAAATGATTTTTTCGAGCTTTTACTCCAGTAAAAGTTGTCCTCCATTAGAGTATACACTCAAGTGATTGGTAAGCATTTTGACACATTGCACTAACACAAAGTTTGGGTTTCTTATATGTACAACCACCGCACTTTGCAATGTTTGTGTTCAGTTTTTGTGCTTGATTTTTTAAAAAGGAAACTGGTTTGTTTTGTGATGGCTGACACAAGAAGCAAAAATATGGAGGAATCTTCCTGTCTTGCTGAAATGTGAAAACACTTCAAATAATGGTTTAGTTCTTCTAATCCTTCATCGAATTATTGATTTTTTATCCTAAAGGACTGCTGAGTAACTCTAAGTTATTGTAAGAGGTTATTTTTTTTTACAGTTCAAGTTTCAGTTTCTTGCTTCTGAAAATTATCCTGTTAATGTTAATTTTTTAAAAGTGCTTTCTTCATGTACAGCCTTTCTGTGATTCTAATTTATTCTATTTGAACTAAACCATTTTAATTATGGAATTAAAACTTATTTCAAATACTCTTATTTGTTCACACTCTTGCATCAAGAGGACATCTGAAGGGAATGTTCTAAACATTCATAGATTACCTGAAACAGATATACAGATAAACTTGTTCTTGCATTTTAGCAAAAAAATCTAATGTACACGTGTAGTACAGTAAGGTCAGCAGTCAGCTAAAACTTTTATTACACTGAATATTTTAGAAAAATTAAAATACGATATCAGAAGTTTCTTGCAATTCTTTGCGTTGGTAACAGAAAATCAACGTTTTTGGTTTCTCCAATCTAAAATAACTCTAAAAGTAAAACACAAAATTCGATATAAAACAATTAATGAATAAGGTATGTTTTCTCGGATGTATTTTGACTATAATATGGCTATCCAACACGTAGTTCGGACACTGACCACAATTATCATAAGCTGCCAATAGAATATTGCCTCAGCTTTTGCTGCTAGATGTACCTATACCTTTGTCTGTTTTTTTCTTCGCAGTCCCAGTTATTCTGTGCAACTGCATCTTCGCTATTCCCTGCTCCTGGGCCAAGAGTCCTTGACGATTCGGTGAGAGAAATTTCTGTATCGCTGAACTCAAGGTCGGAAAAGGACTGTAAATCACTTACGTGGGACGGAGGAACTACGTCGCTGAACGCAAACGAGTCTTGTGAAACATCTAGATCCATAATCTTTTAAACCTAAGATCTCATAACTTTTGCGAAGAACATCACAACAACTTTTTTTGGGTAACTGAAATCTCATGTCATGTGCAAAAGCTGTTGGTTTTGTGCTGCCAATTGACAGTAGACAAAACTATGGCGAAAAAAAGCGAAAACCAATTTTCATTTGGGCGTTCTGTGGTGTACTTTTGCAATTGGTTATTTAGTATGACTTCAACTGATCAAAAAAAAAGGAAAAACACCACACTTCTCACTCACTCTATCATCTTTTTCTTGTTTGTGATTTCTTCGTGTATACCGCCAGTCATTACCATGCAATCGAGGCTAGCATAATAAAGCGAACCGCTGACAGGTTTGCAGGGGCTTGTTAAGCGGCGAGGGCTGTGCTGGCCTTGTACAGAAAGGTGGCGTAAATTCATTTATTAGTTGTGTATTTCTATGGCCGACGTAATGAAAGTCAAAGATTTGCGTCCACCGCCCGTATGACCTAGGGGCTGCCGCTTAAAAATTTAAAAGTTATTTTACTAAATAATCATTATTTTAATGAAAAATAAGTTACTTGAAAAAGGTTTCCACTTAAATTGTATGTTCGCCTTTAAACAACAATAAAACGATATAATATCATGTTGTGAGCTACCTTTGTTGTGAGACAGCGCAAGAGAAATGAACGAGCGACTACGTAATACACTCTTCATGGTCTGAACCTCTCTTGTACTCATTGTAGGTCTGCAATGTCGATTCAATCGCTACCTGATGAAATTCTCTGTTTTGTTTTTATAAAATTTATCAATGTTTGATCGCATTTGTAGAACTGGGCTTGTTTGCAAACGTTTGAACTGTTAACTTCATTCTTCTTAAGTGGGGAAGGTTGCCGACTTCAACTAACAAACCCCATCAGGTGTCCTTCAAATAAACAGGAAGAACTGCTTTACATATTTATCAATACTGCAATGTTGCTATCATATATCCGTTATGCATGATCCGTGCTGTATGGACCGCATAGCATCATGTTTGCTGATATCAATTTTTTTTTTTTTTTTATCGTAAGATAAGTCTTAGGCATGCAGCAATGTAATTTTGAGTAAGTGTTTGGTTCTCTAATAATGATCAAGTTAATAGGGAGTAACGAGTATTTCGAGCAGCCACAATGCATTGCGGTCGTGGCAAAGGAATCGATATCTTTAAATTTTAAAACATCATCTTACCAGGTGGTTGCAAACCACTATATTTGGCAGATATGTTTTAGAGATTCTTTGTACCACACGACATTTCGTACACTGCCATTGCAATACTTATTAGAGACCAATCGTTTGTTACGTGCGAACAGGGAGGATGGAAAGAAATATTTTACTTGACACAACAATGGTCATGAAGGTGTGATTACAATTAACTCAGCTCAAGTTACATTAGGGTTAGAGCGTTCACCCACGTTGCGTCACTGACCTTAGCTTTGAGAGAGTTTTTAAGTTGACGACGAAACCTTTCAATTATTCCATTTGTAATAAGGTGATATGCTGTTGTGCGGATCTGTTTGGCCCCAAAAATCTTGCTTAGTTCTTACCACAAGAGAGACTCGAACTGTCTTACTCTATCTGTGCGCTAGTTACTGTTAAAGGTACTTGCTACCAATCCAGGGACAAAAGCTTGCGCAGCCGTTTCTGAGTCATGTCGCCAATCGGTATAGTCTCTCGCTAACGAGTGCAAAGGTGAACAATTACGTTTAGCCTTGTGCTGATGGTTTTGGGCCCACCAGATTAATGTGTACATTTTCAAATCTTTGTTTGGGAAGATCGAACTTACCAAGGGGTGTAAATGTATGTCGATGAATCTTTGATTTTTGACACGCTACACATTCTTTAGCCCATTTCCATACATCTGTATTCATTTTGGGTCAAAATGAAACGAAATGGAATCGGCCTCTGTGAAGCTCTTATTCTCAGGATGTGACAGTCCATAAAGTGAATCAAATATAGCTCTTCTAAACTCCTCGGGTTCAAATGGTCTTCGATTGCCAGTAGAAACATCGCACAAGACCGGTTTTGTTACGCCCGTGATACAGCTCCTTAAACTGTACTGTGTTATCGCGGCGTTTGATGTTTGGTGTCTCAAGAGTCTTGGCCTGTACTTCAGAAAGCAGTTCATAATCGAAACCTTGGTTTTCTTTTAAAGCATTGTTGATAGTCAACCTTGAAAGTGCATCAGCTGCTGAGTTGGCACTCCTTTGACATGGCAGATGTCTGTAGTAAATTCAGAAATAAATGACATTTGCATGTTTAACTTCCCTTGGTGCATATATACTTGTCTGAATCGCAATTGACAATGTAGGTCAGGGGTTTATGATCTGTATGCACATAAAAGTTTCTACCCTCCTGTAGTTGTCGAAAGTGCTTGATTCCCAACAGTTCTCTTCCAAAGGTACTGTATCGAGTTTCGGTTGCCTTAGTTTTCTTAGAAAAAAATCCAAGTGGTTACCAGTCACCATTGACCTTCTAATGAATTACTGCTCCTACAGCTGTATCTGACGGGTGTACATGCAATAAGACATGTTTCATATGTTGGGTGCCCATGAGTGAGGTGTGCAGCAGCTTCTAAAGCTTTCTTCAGGTCACCAAAATATGTTTTTCGTTTGTCTGTCTCTGTCAAGCAGCAGAGGAGTGAGATCTGCGGTGAAGCACATTTAGGAATAAATCTGTGATAAACGTTTACCAAACCATGGTCTGTCGTTTCAGGAAGTGAAAAATCAACGATTTCCTGAACTTTTTCTTGTAAACGTTGTATGTCATATTTGGTGATTAGGCGGCATAAGAAAATCAACACAGGCTTTCCAAACCCCACTTGTCTGGGTTGATAATGAATCTACACTTATCCAAACGCTGGAATGTTTGTCGTAGATGTTCGTCGTGTTCCTTAAATGTTGAACTGGCTACTAGAATGTCATCAATGTATTCATAGCAAAAATCTAGCCCATGGATGATCTGGACCCAGTTCCACAAAACTTTGATTAACTTAATCCTGGATTAAAACAAAATCCAAAGACTATTTTTTTCATAAGTAAAGCTTTGTGATACAAACATATGTCCAGTTTTACCAATACCGAAACATGTTAACACCAAAATTCCAGCCCAAAGCAAGCTATAGAAAGTAGGAAACAGAAACATGGATTAAAATGTTAACCCTGGGTTAGTACTAATCGGGTTTTGAGAAACCGGGCCCTCATCAGTAAACCTCTGAAATGTTTGTGCTGCATTACGCAGACCAAAAGGCATTCGAACGAATTTAAACAGTTCAGTAGGGTGTGGTCAGTGCAGTATCACTGCGTTCGACGGGTATCTGGTGATGTACACAGACAAGATCCACTTTTGAATTGATAGCAGTTCTATAGAGACGTAATGTGCCATAATGCTCCCAAACTATACCTACAAGTTTATCGCAATGAATTATAAAAACTTTCCTGTTAACTCACCTCGACTTTGTTTTCATTGACACATATGTTTTAACAATTGTTTATACTATATTGATACTCTCTTTGTCTATAAGAGCCTAATATTTTATTTAATGATAAGAAGCCGACTACTACCTCAAACTCTCAACTGTTTTTAAAACCTTTATATACATATACATGTATTGTTATATAAGCACGGAAACATTGCCAGTGTTCTTAGAACGTTTACTTTTCAATTGCTATAAACTCAACTGTATGTTATCGGAATTTAGACAGATAAATTGCCTGCACTAAAATAATTAATGAACCTAGGCTCATCGAGTTTTTTTAAATGCTTCATCTAACTTTTGCCGACGACAAACACTTATACCTTCAGTTCAGTTTATTTGTACTTTAGTCTTATTATTCTTAAAATTAAATGCTTAAACCTTAATTCTTTCACTCCCGGTAACTATTTGATTTATTATGATGATATCACAAAGTTGCACGGTATGCATGCGGCCTTAAAATCAGTGGTTGAGCCCCATTTGATGAACTGGTGAAAATTACAACAAAACATAAGTACTTTGTTCAAGTCAATATTACAGTGCAACTGCTTGTTGATTAACAAAACAAATCTCGGTCAACCTCGGACCATAATTTCACTTTTCCATTCTCTAATGTTGAACGTCTTGTAGTTTTACTTTCATGCAATTCAATTTTTGTTAGCTTTTTTCTAGTTCTGTCTGGTTTGTGACGTGGCCGTTTACACTGAGAGAAGCAATTGAACGGTGTTCTGAATGCTTTGATCTCCATTACATACACAATGGGGTTTAAACAACCACAACTGCCAGCTAAAGAAAGTAATAGCAAAATTCGCATTCTCTTTTCCGTTTCCAAGGAATAGAGTACACCTGAATAGAAATGAAGATAAACAGCTGCAACAATTTGAGGCAAAACAAACACCAGGAATAAGAGAACAATGATGCCATGAGTTCTGGCTAGTTTGAGTTGATAACGTTTTTGCACTTTCCTTCTAACATTTGCTTCTCTTTCCAAACGCTCGCCCTGGTGACAGACAGCGTTGTAGATGTAATTAAAGAACACTAACACAATCGTTAAAGGTATAAGAAAGTAAAACACATCCAAAATTAGCGCATAGGAATGGCTGATAAGGTTTCCAATCTCCGTCACATTGTGGCTACGACCGTAACCATCATATACACAATGGTAGAAAGACTCATGGAACACAACGTAAATTCTGTCTTCGGCGCTTGTGAAAAGATTTGGAACATACTGCACGGCAAACGAACCCATAAAACCAATTATCCATAACATAAAAACTGAGAGAATTAATCGCGTTCGTGTAATTAAGATTCTATGTCTTAAGGTGCACTTCGTCGCCAAAAACCGCTCGAAACACAAAGCGCTCATGTGCAAAAGAATCACGCATAAGACTGCAAAGGCAACAGCTGACAAAATGTGACAGTTTAAAAACATTATGTACTTCCTAAAGTGGGTTGAAAGAAACACTCGCAAAACAGAGATAAAGACCATCAGAAGATTTGCCATTGCAAGACTTGAAACAAAGAAAAAATACGGACCTCGCAGTCCGCGAAGGCATGCGACTGCTGAACAGACAAAAACATTCCCAATAAAAGCCAAAGCCGCCACAAAAATGTGGACACAGATAAAGATCAGCGAGAAAATGTGTGAGAATTTGTTAGTCTCTGTCAAAGTGTAATTTTTTTCCTGAAAATGAGTAGAGTTTAGTTCAAACATTTCTTGTCAGTAACAGCTAAAACACTAAAAAAAATTTTTGTACTGCGTTAATTTCCCGACACCACACCTGTTTTTTTTTGGAAGACTACGGTAATGTTAAAAGTTTGCTTTTGTTCTAAATTTTACGTTTCCTAAAATCCGCCGCCTTGAGTTTAAAGTTTATTGCCACACTTTACTGAAACAACGGCCTGGATTACTTTTTCCTCTTCAAACTCAATAACTTGTTTACAAAACACTGCGTGAGCTTGCAGTTGACGACAAAACAGTTCAATTAACAATTTCTTGTCTTTGCGGTTTACATGGACGATTATTACGCGATTTCTTCTTGTTAGCGTTACAGATAAACAATATTTTCAAGTTTTCTTATTCTTCTCAAATAGATTCCTGAGTATGTATTTGGTTAACAGTCTGTGTTTGGAGTTGTTTACTGCTTATTTGAGATACTCCGGACTTTTTGTGATTTGAGCTGATCTGCGGTGAACTATTGGCTTTGCCGTCTTTCTTTGCCGGAAAGATCTTTAGTTTGCTCTCACTGAATTCTCGTCAGAAACGACTTGGCAATTTAGCCTCATGCCAAACACGCCTGGTAGATAACAGAAATTTTCTTTCAGACTTAAACCAAGAACTCGGCCAAAGGCTCCGAACAACACAAACTTGGGTTTGAAATTCAATGTTGACGAGTGGTACTCTTCACTTCAACAGAAAAGTCTGAAAGAGATTTCCGAAACAGAAAATTTGTTACTTCAAAACAAGTTTTGTTCCTCTCAATTTAAGGTAACTTTTTATGGTGATGATATCCGAAAAGCGTTGAAGTTTCCTCGAAAATAATTTTGTTGTTTAGCTGTTAACTTTAAAGTAAGTGTGTTTAACACCCGTTGCTTGCAGTCTGATCAATAGTCAATGTAGAGAGGCTATCAATTTTTAATAAAGAAAACCGTTATATGAATTCATTGGATGTCAAGGTTATCTTTGTAGCAGAAAAAAAATGACCTTCAGAACGGGGATTTGTTGAAAAAAAGATTTAAAGAGCAAATATACATTTATGTTTTCTCTCATGTCAAACTTCAAACACAGAAAAGTCGATTTAACGGTGAATCTCGAATAACTGAAAATACATCTTCTTCAGGAGCGACCAATCTGCTTTTGATCAAACGAAACAATTGTTTAAAACTGAATGAGAAAGAAGTTTCGACATGTTCTGTAATTAACAAAATGTAGACCAGATAATCAGTCATGCAGTTAATTTCAGGTTTATCTGTTAATTAGTTAGAACAATTGATTTATAAATTGTGTTAAAATATTTAAAGTGTAATGTTTTGACCAGTAGAAATAGTATGCAAATTGACAATATTGCTCTTGTCATATGGCTTTTTTTATTTTTTTCACAGATGTTATTCAAAAGTACACGATTTTTTTTGGTCAAAAATTATAAAAGTAGTTATTATTTAGAATCGCGTACCATCTGGAACCACTAAGTTATAACTGTTGCTAAAAAGCTGGTGTTTGTTTTCGGGAGTTTTTTAAAGCAGTGATTTTCGATTCGATAATTCTCTTTAATCATATGGATGTTAACCATAGAAAATATTACCAGATGTGTTCGCAAATATGCCGCAAAGTTTTTCTTACTCTACTACAAATATTTTAGGGGATTTTGGAAACTAAACTAAAAGTGAAGGGGGATTAGTTTTGATTTTAGTGAAATAACCGACCAGTACATATTAGGTTTTTACAACAAAAAAAATTCCTAGCTTTACCGGTGTACATTGTTTTCATTTAATCGTTCGACATGTTAAGAATCGTTCCAAAACCTACACCTGCTCGCAGGATTTACTTTTCAGAAATAATTTTCAGTATTAAGAAACCGGCAAATCACCAAAGTTTTGAAACAATATGTCCCAAGACAAGAGAATTGTGTCAATTCACAGAACTTACGACAGATTCATATATTCATCGAGCACAGGATTGATGAAATTCAAAGTACCAAATCAAAACTCTTGTGAACAGTCTAGGTGTTGCATATGATCCAAAGCATACTTCCGAACATCAAGGAAACTATTAAGACTTATGGTTGAAACATGCATGTAATAAACAAATAGAAAAAAGCTTTTATAAATCAACAAAAACATTGTTATCTGTTAAAAATAATCCATAAAACTTCCAAAATGAATAATTAATCAAATTTTATAAGGACGCTACAGCATACTTCAAGTAAACATAAACAAGACAAGTTTTAAAATACCGAGACAGACTCTCATTAAAACCAACGTTAAAAAGAATGTAGTAGTATTTGTTATAAAATTAATTTAGTTACTTATCAAATGAATTTATGCTTTCAAGAAACGCAGATACGCGCACAATGAATTACAAGATTGAAATAGACACAAAGTGGCCATTGAAATATCAATAAAATGTTACCTGTTTTAAAAAGAGATGACTGGTTTTTCCAGAATCTTCAATAAACAAGAGGCTCATTAAGCCTTTACTCGTGGTACGCGTGGGACCGGGGACAAATCCCAAATATGGCAGTCACT
>JANCMA020446087.1:0-10866 GCA_024336925.2 Zoanthus solanderi
AAATTAATGCTCGCGAAATATTCGTGTTCCAAATTCGCGAAATTAAGTGCCCGCGAAAATTAGTACGAATAAGGTATTACAAAACGGAAAAACCCTGTCGATCATATTAAATGTTGTTAAACGTCTAGTTCTTAGCTGGTCTTCCATTTGATACGACAAAACTTCAGAAGGATAGGTGATATAATAATTAGTTTTGATCTGATGAAATTAAGATACCGGCTTTTTTTGTTGTTGTTTTTTTTTCTTTAACAAAACAAAAGTCATTAAATAATAATGTTACATACAGTTTAAGCAGCTTAAGTTTCGAAATAATCGGAAGAAAATATTGTGTAAGCATGAACAAAACAGATACCGTTTGGAAATATTACTGGTGCACGTTAGCTTACCGCTTAGTTATGCGCCGGATGCACAGCTCCCACATTCTTGAATTCTTGTAAATTTATGCACACTTCCAGTCTCTTGTTCCGACGTTTCAGGCTTTTCGAGTAAAGTAGAGTTAATTGCCAGGTAAAACTTGAGTATATTTTCGCACTTTAGTTTTGACGACAGCAGTGCAGATGGTGAAACAAAAAAATCAGTCGCGATTTTTTGATATAGCGCAAAGTAAACATTGTCGCCTCGCTTTCGAGTGCGCAACGAGTTTTCAATTAATTACATTAGAGTAGCTTTTCCCACGATTGAGACGAACAACCCCGCCATTTTTAGTCGGAAATAAATTACATGTCTGCAGATCGAGGAACAGTTTCAAGATTTCGTATAAGTTTATTTAAGTTCTGCTAATAATTCGATCTAGATGTGTTTTGCTTCTATAGCTATTCCAAAGTTGTTGTTTCGGTTTTATTGATAGATCCATGCACGGAGCTTCCTTTTTAATTCAATTCCTGGCGAATGTACAACGAAAAAGAGAATGAAATTTATGTCCGAATGGACGGCGGTATCACCTGTTCACTGCTCAGTTAGCTCACTCCATTGTTTTCTGTGCAGCTTCTACGTAATCTTGAATAAATTTCGATGTGTTTGAGCTTGTACGCTATTCACTTTGATATTTTCCTTTCTTGGAGACTGAGGTATATCCGACTTGACTATCAAAACATTCAGCCTGTCAGGTAAGTATGGCAAAAGGTGGGTTTCAAAGTTGTTAGCGACTCTTCTGTTTTAGCACATTGTAAAAAAGCCATTATCAAGCCACATCTGAGGGGTTTCAATGTAATTGATTCCTCCCTCAAGAGTGAGACACAATTGATCTTCGTCAGAGCAGGTACTGTACCTTACGCATTTCACCAAATGTATTTTTGTTTAACTTTTACATAAAGTTACACTAACAGTTTTTTCTGCTAATTAATTAAAACGATGACTGCTTGAAAAAAGGCTTTCATATTTAATTCTGTTCAATTATAGTACAGATCAGCGCGAAAACGTCGAGAGGAATATGAGGCGACCAGTCAGACTTCTCTCCCATGCTATCCTTTTTCTCTCGCCGGATTTCGAGCTGCTTCCAGACTCTCAAAAGCCTGAAACAAGCTAAATTTAAGATTGCCTGTGGATTGTCCGGCAGAAAGATTAGGGATATTCATCGTCTCGCTTAAGGGTGTAATTTGGGGAATCTGCGGTTGCGTTTGTGAATCAAATAAAATTTATTTCAAAGGTTTCTTTATTTACATTAGTGAAAGCGGATCATCTTCGATAAATCATTCCAACGGTATCAGTAAAAATAAAGCAGTAAAAATAGTAAATGGCTGTTTAGAAGCAAAATATGCTAGCATTTCCTCGATTTTAATAACGTACAATGCTTGTCTTTGCTATTGTTTGTACTAGCAGCTCATAACAGTCTTACAGTGACGAAACCTTAGCAACTTCTTTCATTTTTTTCTCGCATGCTAAAAGAGTTGCCGATTTTTTTATTTCTCCTGTCAAACCTATAAAAGATCTACACCCAAGATAAAAAGTAATCTTTCAATCGACATAACATGGGAGATATCGGGCTTTCGATTTACACAAAATTTACATGTCTCGCTCGTTCATGACCAAAACTTTTTATTTCAGAGAAGTGTTTGACATAGAATGTGAGTACAAAGGTAGTTCTTTAAGGCGGTATTAATGGTTTTTGGTAAAAGATTAAAGTAAGCTGGTAGGAAGGGTGACAAGAAGTCCTTTGACCCGCCATATTTGCTCCCTTTAGAAGCCGACCAAAAGCTGCCAAGTTCAGAACTGCCATAATAAAATTTATCAGAATTTAAAACATCCATTTCGTAGTTAGTACCCCAAAGCAAGACTAAATGCAAAATTTCAGCCAAATCGGTGAGGTTACGTACCGTGGCCGCGACCTTTTAATGTTACTCGAGTCTTAGTGACTGGAAGTAAGTGGTTTGTTTACATATATATCCATGTGCTGGTGACGAACGAGAAATCTGAATAATGAAGGAGACGAAAGCTGAGTTCATTATGAAAAATTTCGAGTTCATTGTGTTGGAGGTCATACTCATGATTTAAATAGTGAATGAGCGCACAGCTTGACTTTGTTTTGAAGTCACAGGTATGATTTGTTTATGTAATCGAGTTCAATATGAAATTAATTTGCACGAGTGTGTTTTAAAAATAATTAAAATCTGAGCTTTTTAAAACACACAAGTGCAAATGAATTTCATATTGAACAAGTAAAAGTTTGATTACATGTTAATTATATACTGAAAGTGACAACATAGCATTTCATGCATCCTTCGTTGTCATAGAAACTTTAGCATTTTGATTGGCTTAAAAGCTTTGACATTGTAATTGCATAAAATTATAAATTTCTGCACGGAATCACACATTTTAGTTTTGATATCTCTTCCTTTAATACCTGGCTTCAGTCATAGTTTTTTAGGCGTTGTAATTATAACGTTTATTCGATATTTTAAATTAAAATTTTGAAATTTAAGTGAAAAATTACTTTTTATCTGAAATATTGTGAAATCTTTTGCCGACAGACACCGTGTAATTTATACTTGCTAAGATTTCTTTCGCTGTAGCTGGAACTAATTTCGTTAATAAAAGTATCTTATTTTAAAGGTAAAAATGATATGATCCATTAAAAATATTATAATATTCATTATTCAGTATCATGGCTTAAACCCGTTTTCTTGCAAGTGGCCTCAATTTTAGAAGCGTTTTGTTGTTTGATTTTGCTTAACAGGTCATAGATCTTGGAAAATTTCACTATTCGTCAAAATTAATATGATCAATTGATTAAAAGTTCCCAATAAAGAAGGCTTTAACTTTTTTTTGTTTTTGATACTTCGTTATGTAGAAAATTAAGACAAGCGTTTCGATGGACTTAACTACCATTAATTACTAAAGATATTTCGGTATACATGTTTGTTTCTGAAAAGAGAACGTTTGTGCAACTGCGTGACAAAATAATTGAGAAATGATACTTTAAAACACGGTGAACGCCAATTAATTCGTAAATCGTTTCGTCTCCAATAACATGTATATATTACTTTGCCTGCTTGTGCGCGGGAGATGCACTTTTTGTGTTGGGAGTATTGTGTTAGCACTTGGCCGTCGAGCAAGTGACTATGAAAAGTTACTCGACCGATCTTAATATTTACTTGCCCCGGATGACCCAACGGGGATTTTGTGTTGCCCAGATTCTCTTACCATCTGAGCTTCGAAGCAAGATCAATTTTAGTGGTTTCACCAAACCACTTTAAGATGTAATGTGGTTACCGCATGGAGTGTATACTCGTAATGAGGAATTCAACTCAATTACAGTTTAAGCAGAAAAAGTCCTAATTATTTCGTTTTTTTCCCGATGTGTTAATCAAGAATGGTCTACAAGCCAATAATTATGAGCCTGTAGAAAAGGATTTGCACATTTCTTGCTTCTTGAAGACTATTAAAAATAGACTCCTAGTGTATAAAAACCAATTAGAATGCAAATTTTTTTATAGTCTATTTTTCAATGTATAGGTAATGTGTTGTTATAGTTTTGAATAGAACATTACATAATAAAAATTGTATAATTTAAAAGAAGTTAGAACGTTTTCGATCATTCCAACATCTTCAGTGTAAGAAAATATTTACTTTTGTACAACCTTTTTTTTAGATATTTATATGGTAACCAAATCTCATGGATACAGATTGGCACGTTTTGTAACCTACCGTCGCTGTACTATCTGTAAGTATTAAAGTATACTTGCCAAGGAGAGTTACATTCTACTATGTACTATTTAATAACGTCAAGACGTCATATCGTGACGATCTTGTTAGACCGCGGCCGCAAGTATGGCGTTTTCTTTAGTCATTACCTAGGAACTTTTTTTTATTTATTTCTAAGGATAGGGACTGAGAAATCGGTATAAAACACATTTCTAAAATCTCAAACAGACTTAGTTTCATATGTGAAAAAATAATCTTCGAGTTCATGTTCCCTTTAAATAGAACATTAAATAATAAAAGGTAAAATGCGTAAAGTCAAGAAACTAAGAATTTATGTTTTTGTATTACTCGACATCTTTAATCTAAGAACAAATTTTCTTTTCTTGTACAACGTTTTTTAGAGATTTACACAACAACCAAATCTCATTGATACAGAGTGGCACGTTTTGTAACCTACCGTCGCTGTACTATCTGTAAGTATTAACGTATACTTTCCAAGGAGAGTTAGATTTGATTATGTACTATTTGATATAGGGTTACCTGTTGGAAACCCGAGTATTACTGACGTAAGGTTTTCGTTTATGTTTTTTGCGTTTTGTCACAAATTGCCTCCGAACTATAGCGTATTGCAACACCTGCAAAAGCTGCTCAACAATGGCTTGGAATTTGTTGATTTAAACCGTATTATACTTGAATGTAAACATGAATGCTATAATAAGGAAAAAGTACATACAAATTCACGCATTATTTGTGGTTGATCTGCTAGATCAGCCGGTTACTAATTTACGTGGAAGCTACTAGCAATACAATTTTTTGAGGAGTGAAAACCGAGTCTAACGTGAAACGGATGTGGGAAGATGATAAATTATTAGTGAAAGGTCGCTGCGAGATGAACTTCTAACTTTGTTTTCTAATGATCGAAAAACTGTGATCGCTCTGGTTTTAGCTGTGAACATTTAACAGTGGGCAAGGTGTTTTGTGATTAGCAACAGTAAACTCGATAAATGTTTACGTTATTTAACTCCTGCTTAGGTGACTCTAAAACTGCGCATGAACTACACATGAGATAAGATGTTTAAAAATTGCTGATATCTAAATAGAACTTGCCATCATAATTTGCGTTTTCAATTTTTGTTATTTTGCTGACGGATTAGTAGCGACGTCAGCGATCCTATTCCGGGAGAGAAAGGTGGTGTTTACTTCCGTTTACCATATATTGTTGGTTCGACCACTTGAACCCAATCAACTTCTTCCTAAGGGAGAGAAAGCCTTTTTTTTTGTTTTGTTTTGTTTTTTTATAACTCTTTTTTTTAATCTTAATTTTTTAAACAAAAGCATTGTATAGTTTTAATAAGTATGGCAAATTAACCAAAAAGAACGGAAAAAATTATTACAAATTTGTGTGTCAAGACAATGCTACATAATGGGATAATGAAATCCTTAACTAGTATAGATTTTAGTTGTTTGGTGATTTGTCAGAGGGCAGAGGAGACAGCGATGTGAATAACTCAAATAGATCATTTGTTATTTGGCCAGAAGTAAAGATAAATTGGGTCTTTTTCAGTTTGGAGATTTTTAGCTTCATTAAACTCTAGACTATAAAGTGTTTTATGTTGGTGCAAAAATTGTTGAAAAGAAGGTTGATTGTCTGCAGTTCTGCAGGACCATATATAGTATCTTGCATTCAGCAGACAAAAATTTATCTGTTTTTTAAATTTTGGTTTATCTCACCTCAAACCTAAAATTGTTGCTATGTTTTGGTCATAGTCCTCTGGTACAGCTTTACAGCTGATTAACCAGAGTTTTAGTTTTTTCCAAAAGTCGGTTGTTTTTTCACAAGTCCAGAAAAGGTGGCTGAGATCTTCTTTGTGTGTCTTACAAAAAGTGCATGTGTCGCCTTCCCCTAACTTCAAGATTGTATCCATTCCCGGATATGCATGGATGCTCTTCATCAAGTCGAGGCTGGTTGAGCATAGAAGATCAAGGATATTGTTCAGTCTAGTACGATGTTCGTTACATTGCGATAGATTATGTTCCGCAAATATATCACAGATGGTTTCATTAATTTCCATACCATGCTGCGGGTTAGATTTAGGGATATTTAGTTTCCAATTAATGTCAGGTACATTATAATTATCGGTCAGTAGAATATTTGGTAAACAGGACATCAACTTGGTATTTTTTCCAGAGAAACTTCAAGTTGATGGACATTATTAATGTTACGGTCATTGTCCTGTAGCTGCAACCAATGTGTAGTGGTTTGGACCCTTGGATGATGAGCTTTACCCATAGGATTTCGCCTTTGGTTATTCCTAAAGATTTATTCTCAAAGTATCATTAAAAATAGTGCTAATTTGATGTTTTATATTCACCCTGTTGCTTCTTTTCATTGGCAGTATTATCAAAATCATCTTTCACAGCCTGCAACGTGTTTCTGTTACACATCACGTCCAGCGCTACCATCGCCATAGTTTTGGCTTGAAGCAAAGTTCGCCTGTGAGCTTCTTCTGTTGCAGCAGCTTGGGCGAACTCTGCTGTGTGATTGGCCACTTTGGTATCAATATCAAAGAACGGGTGAATAGCAGGTTTCATCTGTGAAACATTTCCCATATCCGTTGAGCCAAATGGAATCTTCTCTTGCTCAGCCCTCGAAATAAATGTTAGTCCCAGTTCTTCTGCATATTGTTGGTACAACCTAGCAAGTGTCTCGTTTGTCCAGACATCAAGATATTGTGTATCTGGATCCCACTTCACACTGGCTTTGCAACCTGTCAAAAAGATGAAGTCATGGTTATTGTGAAAATGAAATCTACGAGAAGAAGTAAAGAGGGAATAACACGAGGTCTGTTACCATCCCTGTCGATTTGATTCTTTTGTTAAATCATCAAAAGTAGTTTTAATTCACTTATGCTTGTAGCTTTTGTCTAAGCATTTGGAAAAACTTGAACATGAAATTAATATACAAAAACAACAAATGCTATACAAAAAAAAAGTATAATTGCATTTCCTCAACATTTAAAGATGAATTTTACAAACATTTTCAATTACTCCCATTCACAAAAGTGGTAGTACTACAAGTCAACAAATTACTGTCCGTGAGACTCACGGTTACACGTTTCATCTCACGCTCTCATCGTTTGACCTGTAAATCTCACGGTTTTCCCACCTGATATGTATATAGGATCCTGTATATATTTTTCATGCAGTCTAAAGATTAACTTTGGTTTTAACGTATGCATTTTCTTGGCATTTTTTGTCGAGGGTATGGGGCGAGCCAGGCTTACCTCATCCTGATGTGTTCTGAAATACTCCTCGTTTGTAACGTCGTAGTCTTAGTTTCTCTATTTTTTTAAATATTTCCTAAATCTCCCGCTTTCTGGGACCCAAATCTCAAGGTTTTTCAGGAAAAGTTTTAAGGCCTCGAGGTTTGGGGGTTTAGAGGTTGGAAGGTCTGCTAAAATGATAGATGATTCTATGTGTTGGAAACATCATCACCTGAGTCTGGTCATGCATATCGAGAAATACTGGTTGACACACCACCTTTCTATAAAGCAAAAATAAACTGGGATGATATCAAGACGATACTGAAAACGTGGAAGCTAAACTAACTTTTTATTCCAGATTTTTCGCAAAAGGATAACAGGGTTTTTTTATCAATTGAAAACAGTTTCTCTCAAAAATTTAAAGACTTTGTTCTTTGTGGTGTCAAAATTCTAAACGGATTATTACAAACTAGAACAAAATTCAATGAAATCCTGGTATTCATGGGTCCTAGAATCTTTTAGAGAGACAGTACAGATTGCATATTAAAATTTATAATTATTATGATGAATTAGAAACTAGTAATAAAATAAATTAATATGAACAGAAGAAAAAAAAGTTAAGCAAAAATTATAGAAAATTCAGTACGCAGATAGCTTGGCTCTGACGAGTGAAACAATGGAGGGACTAAGGGAGAAGTTCTGGAAATGGAAGGAGACATTCGAGAGCAAGGGGCTGAAAGTGAGCCTTGGGAAGACAAAAGTAGTAGTGAGTGGGGCAGAAGGTGAAGTGTCTATAAGTAAGGTAGATCCATGTGGTATTTGTGGAAAGCGAGCAATGGCAAATTCAGTGTTGTGTGTGAAATACTGGAAATTGACCCCGAGGTTGGGAAGAGATTTTGTGTGTGGAAGATGCAAGACGCAAGTTGATGATGGTTTAGTAGAACCGGTGGAGTTGTGTAAAGAGGTGGAAATAGTGAGACGTTTCTGTTATTTGGGGGATTTATTTATTTATTTATTTATTTATAATAACATATTTTAGCAGAATAGCCACTTCAGTGGGTTCTGCATGAAAAATAGAAATAATAATCTTAATAAATAATAAAATATAAAAACTGTATATAATACTAAAATATACACTTAATGTTATCATGAATAATACTAAAATGTACTAACTTCTCTCATTCAAAGACTTATTAAAAATAACTTCTCCTTTATAAAAAAGCTCTTTTTGTCGATTCTAACTTAATCTTATCAATCACTGAATTACTCTTGTTTCTAGTGTCATGTTCATGAATGTTAGATGAATAACTTGGAAATTTTCCTTTAAGCCATTTTTAACAAGCTTAATAATGTGACTTTCTCTTCTACTGAGTGTCCCAGCCAAGATAGTTAACCATCTCTTCGGTTGACAAATGAGCAGTGTTCAAAACTATTCTACCACCACGTCCTTGTAGGTGTTCCAGTTGCTCTTCGTTGCCCTTACCACAACCATGGAGAACAGCATCACAATAATCAAGTATTGGAAGAATCATTGAGTTAAACAATCTGTTCGCCGATTCAGTTGTTAATGAAGGTCTTATTCTTGCGAACATCTCCAACATTTTAGAAACTTTCTTCTTTACATAGTCAATATGTTGATTTAGAGAGAGGCTATTGTCCAGTATGACGCCAAGATATTTGAAAACATCTAAGTTTTTCACAGATTCCCCCTTCTAAAGTAATATCGATTCCATCAATATTCTGCCGACATAGTTTTTGGTGCGTACCAAACACCACGAACTCGGTCTTCTTCAAATTCAATATCAGCTTGTTGTTATACAGCCACCCTGGCAGACTTGTGAGTTCCATATGTAGCTTTAACTCCACTTCCATTGACTGTGCAGATGAAAAGTAAATGACCGTATCATCAGCATACACAATAACTTTAGAAGAGTCAATGCATGACGGTAGATCGTTAACATATAAGGTAAACAGGACCGGTCCCAAGATACTTCCCTGAGGTACTCCATTTTCTACAGTCAGAAAATCTGACAAATCATTTCCTAGTGATACAACTTGAGATCTGTTGGAGAGGTAGTTGTTAAACCAGACAATTGAGTTTTCAGTGAAACCAAAGCACTCCAATTTAGATATAAGTTCTTTATGAGGTACTGTATCAAAGGCTTTCTTAAGATCTACAAATAAGGCACCAGTTAGCCTACCAGCATCAGCATTTCTTCTTATCTCATCAGTGAAATAAATAACTACACTTTCAGTAGAATGATACTGTCTAAATCCTGACTGGAATGATATTGCTGTAATTGGAAATTTACCGTATTCTCCAAGACTTTCGATAACACTAGCAGAATGGAGATACGTCTATAGTTGTCCATGTTCTTCCGACCACCTGAATTATACAAAGGAACAACACGAGCCTTCTTCCAGTCATCAGGAACATTACCAGTCCTTAGTGACAGATTCACAAGAAATTTAACAGTAGAAGCTATAACTGTAGCGCTATCCTTCAAAAAACGAGCTGAAATTCCATCTAACCCTGTGGCTTTTTTCACCTTCAATACTTTCAGTTGGTTCAAAATAAACGTTTCAGAAACTGGTTGTAAAATAAAACGTTTATTAGTAAATCTTTCATTTGAAAACTGCCTATCGTTGGCCCAACAACTTCCAGGAGTCGAGACACAGCACGCGTAAAGAACACGTTAAACATCTGAGCGATGGTTAATTTATCGGTAACAATTTTTCCATCATCAGTTTTAATAGACTGGGGTGTAGCTGTTTTCTCCGTTTTATTTGGAAAAATATTTTTTATTGCTTTCCAGAAGGATTTTGGGTTATCCATATTATCCTGAATTTCAGTTCTAATGTATCGCTGTTTCTCAATTTTTTCTATTAGATACTTGATTTTGTAATCGTCTATACGTAACCCAGTCCATTTCAGTTTTTTTTTGTTGCAACTGTTAACCACGGACACTTTACTCCCCTCATTACTTTATGACGAACAGGTGCATGTCTTTCACAGATTGACAAAAATAGATCTTTCAATTTCAGCCAAGCGGAATTAACATCACTTTCGACCAGGATATCAATCCAGGAACAGTTTGTTAAATCTTCACAAAAGGCTTTTTGATCATAATTTGAAAAATTACGACATTCAACTGTGCGTGGAGGCAATTTGTTGCCACATTTATTTTTCTCACCACAACAAGCATATCATGATCACTTAAAGCAGATGGAATTACTTCAGTCAGCGTAATATTCCTTGGGGAGTTGGTTATAAATAAATCTAATAGAATACAACTATTCTTTGTAGTTTTTGTTGCCTTGTTAATCAATTGCTTTAAATTAAAGCTTGACAAAAGTCTCTTCAGATCTTTAAATGAAAGAATCTTGAGAAAACAATTTTTAAGCCCTTGGCGGGAATCGAACCCCACATCTTCGGTTTACTAGTCCGACGTGTTAACCACTA
>JANCMA020446195.1:0-10866 GCA_024336925.2 Zoanthus solanderi
CCCCCCCCCCCCCCCCCCCCCCCCCCCCCCCCCCCCCCCCCAAGTGAGAAAAGACAGATAACCAAGGTGCCCTGTATGATAAAGTCAGCAGGGAGGAGTGAGACGTGCGAAAAGACAAATAATCAAGGTGCCCTGACACTAAGGTACGCAGGGAGGGGGGGGGGGGATGATAAAAGACAGATAACCAAGGTATCCTGACGCTAAGGTACGCAGGGAGGGGAGGGAAGGAAGAAAAAAGATACTCAAAATGGGCTAATGCTAAGGTACGAAGGTTAAAGGAGAGGATGATGGTTCTCCTAACTAGTATAATAGCTTGTTTATATTTCCCAGTTATGACTCCACTCCACCAATTTATTAAACACTTTATTGTATGGAAAACATTTTGAAACTGTATTTTCAGGCGGCATAAAGCTTATACGTTTGTCTGTGGAGTGCTTCATTTCTCATTGATTAATTACCACGCTGTTTAATATATCATTTCACTGATGATAACATGACTTACAATCTCATGCCAAACATGCAACTCGTGTTACACAGTTATCATTAATATAAATAACTAGTATATACAAACTCAGTGACATTGGCGCTATACGCATTCTGACTGGTTCTTTATCTCTGGCTATTGAACAATGTCGACCTCCCAGGAGGTGGATAATTTCTGTCGGAGCATGGCGAGCCATGTCAGGTGTCCATTCGCGATTTGCAACAATTTTGGATGCAGAAATCGTGGAAACTCAAGACAATGCAATACCAAAAAGGCGACTAAAAGTTTTCCAAGGAAAGACAATAATTTGTAAGCAATTTGCTTATATATTTCTTAAAATCCGGGTGAATTCACATTTCAGAAGTGTTGCGAGTTATTTGCTTCTTTACATTTATAATAACAATTAAAGGAGAACTGAATGCTATAACTAACCTATTTTTGTTTGAATCCATTGGTATAGTAGATTAACTCTGTTAACTTGTTTTTAAAATTAATTAAAAAGTCAAATTACATTGAGAAATTAAATATAGAAACTAAAAAAAATCTCTTGAAAAAGTTTGATACCGTGGTTGCTAATGAGACTGTCAAGGGTATGGTATGACGTAGGTTACGATATTCAGAGCTTGAATATGGCAGTGTGCTTCAAAAGTTTTTTGGTCGATCTATATGTTGCGAAGTTTTTTTTTTCTTTTATAGCAGCCAAAACCCGCACAGTAACCAAGTTTTAACTCGTTTTAATCATTCTAGTATCGTAACCTACGTCATAAACAACCGCTGACATCACATATTGAGCTGCATTTAAAATCTTGTTGATTCGTTACAAAACATCAAATTTTTTTGAACTGCTCGGTTAACAGCTTAAAAGAACTTCATATAGTTGTTCTACTATGCCTAAATGTTCGAACGATGAGAAGTCAATTTTAGGGTTCAGTTCTCCTTTAAGAACTGGTTTTACTCTTTTCAGACATGTTTTTAAGTCAAAGGGAATTTATAACTAACGTAGAGGACATGGAAAACCAGAACATAACAATTGTCTCCGGAAATTATATATTTCGCCGAGAAAACAGGATGGTGGGTATTATAACAAAGCAACACTTACTTCAATTTGTGCCTCCCCAAATCATGCCATGTGCAGCATGCAAAGGCTGCGCTGCAACAGCGACATTTAGATTTTCTTGAAAGAAAACTTGTTGAAACTGAAAGGACTCTACCTGCTGAACTATTTTGCTGAACTGGAGTCGCAAATACAGTTTTTTCAACTTTCATTTCAAGTGAACTCAGATCCATGTGATGAATTCTTTAGCAGTTGTTGTTCAATTTTTTCCGGTTATTCTTAATAACAAAGTATAGAAACGTTTGTTTTGACAAGGAACTTTTTAAAAAAATCCCTTTCGGCTGAGATTCTTTTTTATACTGTAAGTGATTTGACTTTTTTTTGCATAAATATACACACATGAATGGTAGCATGAAAGCGAGTTGCTGCTTTTGGCGCGCACATAAATAAAAACGTTTGTGAGAAAATGAATTCAAAATTCGTAAAATTTGTCGAGCTTTTCTTGAGGTCACCTCGTTTGTATATACTAATACAATTATTCTCGTTACTCTCGGTGAATAGTGGCTTTTAGAATATTCTGCTACTATATTCACCTGGACTTCTGAGAATAATTGTTAAAGTCCCTATATCGCTTATTTTTATATCATTTAGATGAAAAGTAGAACCCTTTAGTAATACTAAAATTCAAAAATTAAAAAGTTTTTCGCGGTTCCTGTTACATTTTTTGACTTTGGAAACGTGGAAATAAGACAGTTTCGGGACAGCTGTCGTTTTTGACCAAGCATTCATTCCATTATGAAGTCCTGGTGAGATGACGTAGAAGAAGGTACTTGTGCAGCTTCCGGTTGAATATTAACACTGTGAACTTAACAATTTTTCGTTTACGGTTTAAAACACAGCGAAAAACAGAGAAATTCAGTTTTAAGTACTTTATTTGTCACATTTTTCCTAGTAAAACACTAATGACAGCGAAGGACGCCTTACTGCTGCTACGTCACAGGTACCAGTCCCAGGTCGCTCGGTCAAAAGTTAAGTTCCTAACTTTTTTTGACAAAAAAGCATACTTAGATGCGGAAATTTTCTTTGGTTTTTCGAATTCTGAGTTCATAAATGACAATACTTTTAGTCTAAAAGATAAAAAAAAAAAACGATATAGTGACTTAGAAAGTTAAAAATGTGTGTGCCAAATTTTGATCGACAAGATATTAATCATGATCATTATGAATGATCAAACTTGATAATGATAATGGTAATATCACTTATAATCACGAATTATATGTTGCTGATATTAATACTAATGATAATGCTTGGAATGTTAGTTGATAAAGAGACGGTGGAGCGTTCTGAAACGTGGGAAGGGAGAAGGGGTGGGGTCATCTTACAAAAGTCAAGTAAATACAACTATTTAAAAAAATGTTTTATCATACCACTAATATTTGGTATATATTTGAAAAAGCGGAAATTTTAAAAACTAAAATACTTGTCATCTTTTTCAAATTAACTTTATTTATTTTTTTATCAAATTCAAAGTAACATAGTCATGTCATAATCGCATTAGGCAGTAAACTCCGCTTCTATCTAGTTTTGTGGAAAAAAATTGGGATTCACGATGTTCAGAAAGTGAGAAAGCTATTTTTTAGCTATGAATATTTGCCAGACCGTGATTCTATTCTACGTTTGTAAAAGTTTAATTGTATTAGTTTTTCCTTTGTCTTCGTTCTCCCCACCACTAGGTATTATAAGAAGTTATTTTGCGTGCTCTAAAGTCAAAGTGGGCGGACGAAATGAAATCCTTATCGTTGCCGAATCAAATTTTGTTTTGATTGAAAAATTGAACAAAGTAAAATTTGTCTTCTAACAAAACTAAGCTTAGTTTAAAATAGTTCACCCATTAAGAAGCTCAAAGATTAAAGTCACTAAGGCTTTTCTTAGAAAAGGAAATTTTTTTGGATTGTTTGGATAACTTAGAACTTACTATCCTGACAACCTATTCTCACCCACGCTTTTGCCGTGAAACATTTACAGTTTTTTTTTTTACAGTTGTTGATTTTTGTAGTTTTAAATAAATATGCTTGTTCAATTTATAGTTTAAAGGGCGATATAACAATTATGAAATATTTAGAAGAGAGAATTACTGTTTTGTCAAATATTCAAAATTTCATTTTCAACCAACACAATGTGATAAAAACGTTTTTATACTCGGAATCAAATTTCATCGGTGGAAATTTATTTGAAATCTAAAAGTCCTCCACTGGCAATGTTGAAGCAATTTCCTGTCGACTAACATGAGAATTTTTCACAAACGAAAAGTTTGTCACCAGACTGCTAAATAAGGACTTAGAAGATAACAAAGAGTTTAGAAATGACCCTTGTGGCTTTCAGGCCGGGGCGCCTAGCTTTTAAAAAACTATTTGAATAACATGAAAAAAATCTGGTAGGATCCCCATTGATCTGATTTCCAGCAATTTTCTTTTTTTTAATTTCATTTAACAAAATAAAGGTTTAAGATACAAACAACATATTATCTCGCTGATTAACTTTATTTTCAAACTGGATTTCCAATTTAATTAACTTCCGCAGTTGGCATGGAATTTCTTTCACAGCGTTTTTATATTCAAGTCTGTGAGGATGTTGGACCACAAACGCGTTTGCTGAATTCAAAATGAATCCTGAAATATCTAAACTTGTGTTGAGTCTCTCGAGAAAGGTGTCGCTGCAAAAACCGCTTCACTTGCAATGTAGTAAGAAAAGGCTTACAGCGAAGGAGAAAATCAAAACAAACGGAAAAGGATCAACGGCCAAAGTGCTTACCAATTACTAATATGTATTTGACTTTTAGTAGAAAGAATTTCTATCAATCAGAAACAAATTTAACATTGATTTGTCCGTCATGGTTTTGCAGGAGCTGGAGAAAACGATGACTTTAAAAGAAAAAATAAGAGAGCGAGAAATTAAAGAGCACCGAGACCGCTACAAACAGGCGAAAAACGAGCTTACGCGACTACAGGAAGACTTTCGGGTGTTGAGGGAAAAACTACAGGTATTCTGAGCTTTGCTACTGATGTGTCGTTGCTAACATGTAAATAATTTTTATATCATAGTTTTTGCGAAAATCTTGGTTACTAGGAACTTTGACCACTGTTCTGTTTTTCGCTAGCAACCTATGAAGGACAAACTTTTCTTATCGGTAATGATTTTCTCGTTCATATATTATGTTTTTACAATCAATACATTAATTTAAATATTGTTCAAAGTTAGACTGCACGCAATATGATTTTTTTAGACCTCTTCTATGATTCGCTTAACGGTATTAAAACTTTGAACCTTTGAAGAGCAGATTTGTCTTTCTTCTCAGTTATGAATTTCTGCAGTTAACGCTAGTTTTTACGATAAATAAATGACTAAGTTTTATCTGCTGTTTAAGTTTGTTTGGTAAACTTTTATTAGCCCTATCCCCGAAAGATCTCCAAGAAAATAAAAAAGGAATCACTGAATCGAGAACATTGTTTTTCAGTGTAAACAGTTAGGGTGTGATTGTAAGGCACATTCTACCTTTCATAACGATGGGAAATTTTTTTTGTCTAAGTGTTTCTATGACAACGTTGACGCAGCGTCCCATTTATGAAAATGTGTTACTAGCGTTACGGACGGACCTTTAGATACTTCAGGAAGGAATGGGGGAGGATGTGCACATTTTCTTGCTTGCACGTTTCTTTTTGTAGGCGGAGCAATTGTCTTCGTTTTTTCCCTTGGAGCATTGCTTTGCAAGATTTTTTTGTCAAGATTTATAAAGAGATGGCTGGGAAGGTATCAAAACCTGGTACAAATTTACTAGTTTTTATCTAAGTTATTTTCAATCGTTCGCACCTTTTTTTCTTCTTCTTGGATATGAAGCCAGCTCGATTTTTTCGGGGATTTGTGTACCCCGCTTCCCTAAAGAATTATGGTCCGTCCCTTACAAAAATTGATTTTGGTCACTCTTCTTAATTAAACTCCATTTTGCCTCTGAATTTTGCAACCTTTCAACTGAGATTATTTCTTAATTTCCTGATGTATTTAAATCTTATACTCTGTAACCACCCGTTGCTTTGTAGGAAAAGGAGAAAGAACTGGACGTGAAAAATATTTACCATCAACACATTGTAACTAAAAAGAAACAAACTGCTCTCGCGCTTCCCGCCGGCACTAAACCAATGATAGAGGATAAAACCAAGACCCTTGATGACCAAAACAATTTTCCACAAGAAAATAAAACTGAAGAAATGACAGAGAAACCTAAAAACATTTTTCTTACAAATGCAAGTGACTCAAGCTCTGTTGTGACTAATGAGCTTAGCGAAACGGCTGCGGAGGTAAAGACGGATTTGTCTGGATCAGTTGATAATCAACAAGCAGGTGTAACAAACACCAGCAATGTTGTATTAGGGAATGATGAACTGGAAAAATTGAAAAAGGAACGTGAAGAGACAGAGAGGAGACTGCAAGATGAGCGAAGTAGAAAAGAAAAGCTGCGACAAGAAGAAGAGAGACGAAGGCGAATAGAAGAAGAAGAAGAAAAAGAACAAGTAAAACAGCTTGAAGAGGAAAGAAAAAGAAAAGAACGTGAAGAACAATTGCTAAAAGAGAAAGAGGAAGAACGGCTCCAAAAAGAAAAAGAGGAATTGGAAGCGGAGAGAAAGAGACATCAGGAAGAGGAAGAACTGAGAAAGAAAAAGGAACTGTTATTAGCCAGAATGAAAGCTATTGATGATGCAAACAAACCTAAGTCGAAGGAAATAGTTGATATGGGACTACTTGACAGAGTCGACGAGAACAAACCTAAAAACCTTCCTATTTTTTTGCAATCTAGTTCAAACAAGGACAAGGAAAATGTTAAAGAACCTCGTAAGAAAGACGATATTTTTGGATCAAGTGGGAATTTGAAGAAAGTCAGTGCGGGTTCAAGCGGTCGGTCGAGTACAAACTATGAATTTAAGCAAAGCTATGAAAATTTACATAAAGGTCTCCCTGCTCACCCTACCGAGGGACATTTCCGAAACAAAGGAACTTTTTCTGATAGCTCGAAAAGAAATGACGATGACTTAACGTTTGGTTCTTATAAAAATTTTGTAGGAAGTTTGCCACGACGTCGCGTAGGAAGGAAAAACAATGACGACATTGAGGCAAGCTCCAGCGGTTATGAACCGTCATTTGGTGATCAAAAAGACACGGGTCGCATCGGCAGTGGACTTGATTTCAGCTCAAAAAGAAATGATGCCGTTATTACTACAGATGAAACTGTATCATTCGGTAGTTATAATCCGTCGTTTGGTTCCGCGGCAAACAAAAACGATTCGTCATTTACGGATGTCGATACTCCTGGAAACAATAAACCAGGTCGTAACAGAAGGTTGCGTGACACCAACAAAACGTCTTTGTTTGGTGCAGATATTCTTAGTGCCGGTGACCCAAAACCCACGAATAAAGAGAATCCTTTGTTTGGAGATGACTTGTTTTCGTCGCCAGGGAATCAAGATATAAACAAAAGTAAAAATTATCCCTGGGAGAACAAAATTGATATCGGAAACAAAGCCGAAGGTGATTCATTTGAAAATTCGCTGTTACCGCGTCGGAAACGTTTACAAATCGCACCACAAACGGAAAAAAGAGCGGTTAGCAACGTTTTGATTGACACAGTTGATGACGAAATTGAAGAAGTAATATTGTAACACTCATCTGTTGACTGCTTCGTTACATGTTGTTATAAATATTAAAGTGAAAAATTGAATTTTTATATTTGATGTCAGTGTGAAAAAGGTTCTATTAATGCACAGAGTTATTATGAAAGAAGCTTTGAACGCCTTAAAAACGCGGTGTTTATATAAAGTTTGAAAATCGTGGATCAACAAAAAGTAGTTTTTATATACATACGTGATTAGATTTCGTCGGTATTTAAAGAGAGTGAAGTGAACTGTACGTCGCGAAGGGTGCAATTCAAGGTTTTATTGTGTCCTGGTAGACAGGTGACATACTCTTGGTTGTTTAAGGATCGAATAGCTTAATAAATTATTCATTCGAGTCCTTTTGTTTAGCAAAGAAATAATAATGATTATAAAAATGATTTTTTTTAATAAAAAAGTAAAATTATAAGAACTAAAATTTAAGTCAGTTTCAACTTCGTATTTTTAAGCTAAATCCTTTACAAGCCAAGTGGCCCATGGAGCCGGCGTTAAGCGGATACAAGTCTTTAACTCCCCCTAGACGGGACACTAATCCATCGCAGATTAGCTCCCAGCAGACGCTGGTACTCATTTTCCTACCCCGAAAGGATGGAAAGCTGAGTTAGCTTAGACCAAATAAAAAAAAATTCCCGGTTTCTCATCAGAACATTTTGTAAAGTAAATGCGGCATGAAGTTTTTATTTTTTTTTCTTTGCTGCAGGGCGAGAAGCACAGCGAATAAACCATTTTGGTTCAGCTCACGGAAGAGATCGACAGTTCACATTTCTTTCCATACGTTTTCTATATTTAAAAAACAAAAAAAAAGTTAATGCGGCAGCTATTTTGAAATGCGGTCGCTGATGAGAACCCGGGAACTTCTTTTTTTTTATTTTTTTTTACTTGGCCGTAGGCGGAAAAGAAGGTCGCACAAATGTTTAAATGTCGACTACATAGCCAGCGATCAAACTGAGGACCTTTTGGTTGGAAGGTACAGATCTTACCAACTTCGCTAGAACGCGACTACAGTGTACTAGGTCAGCGGAAAAACGTATTTCGCCGACTTTTCTGTAATCGAGCCCATAAAAACTTTCCATTCGCACACGTTGAGTAATTTTAGGGTTAGGGAAAGGCTTAGGGTTAGCTATAGGGTTAAGGTTTAGTCTTGCATGGATATACTTCCGCTGACCTAGTAAACTGTAGTTGCGTTCTGATTCAGCATTCTGAAAATTAAACCCGCCGTTTGCAAACTGTGCTAACGATGCCAATGAAAACTGAAACTAGTGTCAGGACTGTTTATACTCAAACGCCCTGTCATTGGTAGATTGAGTTTAGATTTTTTAATTTTACACCGTAGAAAAAAGAAAATGTGCACTGACGTTGCGGAAACGATGTGTGACCTTGGAACAGAAAAAAATAATCAAAAGGCCGTACGCCAATGGTTGTCAACTTGCCAACCTTGAGAGCGCTGGACTAAATCCCGCATTCTTCTAAGCTTTTCATCTCCCTTCCCTTTGAAGTAAAACGTAAGCGCATGCAAGCCTTTTGAGATAAAAATATAGATCTAAAAAGAAAAAAGACTTCGCGTCTAGTAAGCCATGTGCTTCGATTAATCGAGTGCAGCCCTCAGTACAACTTCGTACCCAGGGTCATTTCACTGACGTAGTGATGACGTGAAATGAGCCTGGGTACGAGGTTGCTCTCATTAAAGCAGAGTAATGCACGAAAGTCGCGACCGGTTCATGAGAAGATCAACCAATCAACAGTCTCAATAAGACGACTAACGGATAGTGTTTCTTTTACTTTTTTAATACGATATTGATCTTATTCAAATTTAAAGGAACCCTCGCTCAAAATGTTCTAAATGTGCTTGTTAATAGATCCTATATGAGAAAAAATACCTCAACTAGCGATTTTAGTTTTTTATCGGCTTTCAGTAAACCTTGCAAACATGTCGCAGATTTTACCGTTTTTACCAATTCAAGCAAAAGAACTAGCGGAAATTAAACTGAAAAAAGGAATAATTTATATGAACTTTAATTGAAGGAAATGTTAATGAAGTTAAACGAAGGAAATGTTAATTGTCGTACAAGCAGGGCTTCATGCTTCTCTGAACGATGTGATGTAAAGCTAAGAACAAGGCTGCCAAAGGAATCCCTTCGATGTAAAAATAATAATTTCCCCTAAACTGGTGAATAATTAATGGTAAGTATATCTCAGATAGGAGGTGAACGCTTTAGTTTACGGAATCATCTCAAAAGATATATTTTTTTTATGCTGAAAGTTTCCAAATCCATTTTTGGAATTGAGGCGTAAAATGTTTAAATTGAGTTATAATTTGAAGATGATTAAGTGGTTGACATGATAATGATTAACTGAGTCCCCGTACAGAATTACGTACGCGTGCTAGTCACGAATTTAAATACAAAACCCCTTTACGCACCCCCCCCCCCCCCTTCCCTCAATACCAAGCAACAATTCGTCATCCATCATCACTGCTAGTGACGTTGTTCAAAGGATTCTCCAAAAACAATTAAGATTGAATTAAAGTGTTAGGAAACGGGTTTTCAAATATAGTGGTTTCGTTTGTCACAAAGGTGATTTCTGATGCAATTTTTGTCACCAATGTAAAGCTGGTTGCACGGAGAGTATTTGATGCAGTAAAATAATTTATTATTCAATTTTCATACACTGTAGCATTCCAAATTTCTGACTGGCTGATTTGTACCACGTGATACTGGGTTATAACGAAACGACAACCTTGACGTCATTTTTTGGTGTAATAGCCGTGGTGTAAATTCAACACACCACTCCCATTACATCATGGCTTCGGCGATTAAAATGTTTTCACAAAGTAAAATCATTCTGTATTCATTTAATAATCATGTTCATGTATTTTCCGATATATTTTGTAAAAAAAACGATACATTTTTAGTCAAATTTGAACGCTTTAAAATCAACATTTTGTCTAATTTACTCTTTTTGTATATTTAGAGATTCAATGCAGACTGTTTCATTATGCAGTGCATTCAAATTGAATAATAAAAATGTTAACACACTCATTGATCGTGAATTATCGGGATTTTACCTGCACTCGTTCACTAACAATAAGCTTGAAATTTTGCATACCGCTGTCGACAAAGCCTCGTACGGTATTGAGATTTCTCGTTCATTGTTAGTAAACTCTTGCAGATAAATCCCGATAATTCACTCGCTGAGTGCGTTAACTTTTAAATACACTTAATGTAAGGCCCAGAGGGAAACTGTTTTGTTTCCTCGAGAGTCCGGGTGTTTCCAGAGACGAAGCGCTAGGTGCTGTTGTAATCAGCGCGCGGGCAACAACTGCATAATTGTATTCCGGTCGGGATACATTTGACTTTGATCAGGGGCACGTGACCAAGAATCAACCAATCACAGTGCTCGTTTTGTTGAGTGAAAGTCTAGGTATATAAATACATGAGATTAACTAGTGCAATAAAAATGTTCGAGTATGTTAAAAGTGGATTTGGGACCCGTTACTGAAATTTAGTGAGAAACAAAAGCACATGTGTAACAGGGCAATTCTTTGTCACGGACGTTACATTCAGAAGCAGTTTTGAAAATTGTTTTTGATATATTTCACTTATAGTTAA
>JANCMA020446404.1:0-10864 GCA_024336925.2 Zoanthus solanderi
TGTAAAATATATCTTTTTAACGATTAATAAAGTGATGTAAACTAATTACTTAACAGCTTGATAATGGTGGGGTGGGGAGGGGGGTCATGATAAATTATGCAAACTATTTTGAGGGGTCAACATTTTTTCTGCACCTGGAATGGGGAGGGTCTCCCCAAAACTGGTAGGCCAAAATAAAAATGCACCAGCCCTCCCCCCCTCTAATTTTTGACCGGTCCCTTAGTTTGCATGATTAAACTTGTAATAGTATGCGCGAATACGGAAATTTCAAAAATCAAAAATCAAAAATCCCATAGAAATCATCGTCTTCAACCTTAATTTGGATAAAATGTTGTTCAAGAAATTCCTTTTCTATTTGCAGACGAGAATCTAAAGTTGGTGACATAGCTCGATCGAGAAAGAAATGAGTAAGAGAGTCCTTTCCCGCCAAAATCAGCCAAGCGTGTTTCATAAGTTTCGAACGTCATTATTTTGAGACGGGTCACCGCTGATATCTTGCAGGCTCGCCCTGCCTCTTTGACAGGGAAAAATTGATTATTCCGATACCTTCATTTGTAACTATATATAAGGTTATTTGTTGGTCACTACTATTTGATTGACTTCACTTTATCATCTTTCATCCTTGTTATAAATTTTAAGTACCTGTACACTAACATTGGAATGAACTGCAGAAGCGGTACTGTGAGATATTTCGACAGTTTGATTTGATCTGGAAGACGAACTAGCAGTCGACCGCAAGTGGAAGTGCCTCTTGCATCAAAAGCAAAGATGTCCCAGTTACGAGACCGAGTCATTAATAAACTGCCACCGGTAAGTCTTAAATTTTCATTTTAAGTTAAATGTAAAAGAGTATTCATTTTAAGTACAAATGTAGAACGTTCTCCAATGACAATGTACAATAATGGTGCACACAAACGCTTGTTTCCATGGAGTTCAAATAAAGAAGCGTGATATTATCAACTTAGGTTGAACTTTTACTTATAGACGTTTCGAGTGTTAGTTCTTTCTCTGAGCAACTGAGCATGGAACAGTAACATTTCCAGCTAAAACTGATGTTATCCAAATTCTATTTTATTTTTTCTCTATGTTTAAATAATGCACTTTTTATCGGCTTCCCCGAGGGGGGGGGGACCCCGGGAATACATGGGGCAATGTGGGGACATAGTGAGGGAAATGTAGGGAAATAATTATAGGTACACGGTCCCCCCCTGGGGTAAAAGTGGGGACTTTTGCAAGACAGTGGAGACTGGGAATGTTTTTCTTCTGGCTAATCAAACATGGCTGATCAAACAGGAGACTGCAAAAATTTTTTTTATCTTGTTATATCATCTGCTTTGCTAAACTATCGTTTTTTTTATTCATTGTTTTATCACAACCACTAGGCCACACAAGCAATTGTGCATATTGGCTAAAACTTTCTATTCTTTTTCAGCCCTAATAGGAAAAAATTAACTAGTTAAAAACAAATAACTAGTCAGAAAAAAAATCTAGTTAGAAAAAATTAACTAATTAACTAGTTAAAAACAAAATTTAACTAAAATAAAAAATTAACTGTAACATTTATATCATGTAAATATTTGTTTTTACATTGTTTTTAATTTTTTTGTATTATTGTATTTATTTGACATGTTATTTAGTAAACTGACATTTGTTGTCAGAGCTGCAAGTAGCATAAGAAGCTGAGATTTCAACCTTAAGACTTTTGCAGCTCACCAGTCGCTCTGACAAGAGTTACTAATTATGCTAGAAATAGGACTTAAATTACCTAATTTAGTACTAAGATCACTACAGCTGTAAATTAGGCATTAATTTATCTATTCCCAAAATTTTATTACATGTTTCAATCATACAGTTTTTTTATTTAACTTTTTCATAATTATAGTGTTTAATATGAATAAGGTTAAATAAAAACTGCAAGTTAAAAAGAAATCAAGATTTCCTATTCAAGGTTTAAGTAAAACCCATTCCTTCTTTCATCATCGTCGTCATCCTTATTTAATGTCTGCATATTCCCATCTAGGATGGGATTGGACGGGCGATGACTGCCCTCCACATCCATTGATCCTGTAAGGAACGTGCTCCTCCACTCCCAAGAAGTTTATATCCGCCATCACACAATCACTCCACTTGTTCTAGACCTTCCTGCCGGCCGTCGCCCTCAACTCTCACCTTTCCCATGTACCTTACCCAACACACTCCCTCTTTCATTTTCCCATATCCAAACCATATTCTCAGTCTTTTCTGCCTCAACTTAACAGAAAGTCTTCAACTCCACACATCTCTGCCACCTCACTGCTAGACTTCTCGTCTTGCCACCACACTCCTGCCATGTATCTTAGCATCCTGCGATCACATCTACGTAGAACATCCATCAGTCAACCTCCAATGTCTCTGTTTAATTAAGAAGATTTTATTTTTTCTTCAGCCCCACACAACAAATGCAGCCCCTCACAGCAGCTTAAACTTTCACATCAAAACCCAGGAAGCTTGTGGAACAGGGAACACAGGCAATATTGGGTAATTGAAGTTTGTCATGCAGTTAATTTGAACTTATGTCTTTTGAAAACTGATGTAGAATTTTAACTCCTTGTGTAATTATTGTTATTTGGTAGTGTCACAGTGGCAGATTTAGGGGAAAGGCCCAAGGGACCTGGGCCTCCCTTTTTTGGCAGCCTTGATTTTTCCAACTCATTTCAATAAACTTACACTGTAACCATGCATGTACAGCTTTTTGTGTTAGCCCAGTTTAGGCAGACATCGTGTTTTGTTCCTGAAGTGGTGATTAAAATTTTTGTTGTTACTGTAAACAAGATGTATTGTTGCAACTGTTTAAGGGCTTCACGGAAAGTTTCATCTTTGAGGGAGTTGGGTGATGCAGTTTTGAATTTGGAAGAATTTTCAAAATTCCTGGATCTGCCCCTGCTGTACGTGTCATGTGCTGTGTGGTAGTGAAACTTGGGCAGTAAAAGAGGCTGACTTATTGAGGTTGGAGCGTAAAAGGATATCGTAATCTTACCTTAAAAGATATTATAGGAAGCCTTCTTCAGAACTTAGGCAGCATTTCAGCCTTGTTAGTATTAGGAACTGCATTTGAAGAGGCAGATCGAGGTGGTTTGGCCATGTATATATAGAGACGCAGTGATGATAGCACAATGAAGAAATGCAGAGATACAGTTGTTGAGGGGCAACAAGGAAAGGATAGAACACAAAAAACTTGGTACCAAGTAGTGGATAGAGATTTAAGATCTCTGAAAATTGATAGTGATCTGGCACAAAATTGAACAGAGTGGAAGATATAGCCATTAAGAAACCCACCTCAACCATGCATTATATAAGCATGAAAAATACTAATTAGACTTTTTTAAATGTGAATGATGATGATCTTTGTTGTCCATTTTCTGTTCAAAACCGTTGCTGTTATCAATTTTGTAGATTAAAGGTTTCCAAGGTGATTGTGGTTGGAGATGTTGCTGTTGGGAAAACAAGCCTTGTAAACAGGTAAGGTAGCTGGCATGGTGATCACTGCATGCAAACCTTGCTGTCAGGTTATTATTGAAACTCGAATGAAACACTTGACAGGTTATGATTTAATTTCTAAAGTTTTGGTTTCAATGTGAAATAAAATGTTATCAGCTGTCTTATGTAGTTCATAGAGGTTTTTGAATTTTTTAAAAATCAACCCTTTACAGTACTTGATGAATGATTGCAGGCCATGTAAATAAATCAATTAGTATTTTATGCCTTTCATTTAATTTAGTGGTGAGATATTCTTGTTTGTGTTCTAGGTATTGTCACAATATTTTTGATCGAGACTACAAGGCAACAATTGGAGTCGATTTTGAAGTGGAGAGATTTGAAATTCTTGGCCAGGAGTTCAGTATGCAAATGTATGTATGTTGCAGATTATGTTCACCAAATTTACTTAAAATTATTGAATCTGCAATAGTTTAATAATATTTTTAGCATGTTCAGAGAAGGGTAAAGTATATTTGAAATATTATCTCTTTAGAGTACGTGTCTGTGTTTTAATATATACGACTACAAAATATAATTTGCATGTTGCAAAAAGCTGGAAGATTGAAGTGATATCGATGTGCATCATATATTAAATCATTACTTAGAATATTATTTAGATGCTCAACAAATCGTTTGCCTAGTTACAATTTCAACTTTTATAAAACATGTTCTCCATGCCTTTATACAGTAGATTGGTGAGAACCAAGGCAAACGTTTGGAAGAATTCAAGCTGTAGCATGTCAGTGAAAACCTGAGACGTAGTCGTGTAGTGCATCCTTGCCTCTGTACTTCTCCTTTCACACCATGAGTTTTAAACTGCAAATAGTTCACTGCAACAACATAGCTAGAAGACATGTGAAACTGGAAATGAGTTGAAATCAGAATGTGCATACTAAACCAAACTATTTAATTACAATTAGGGCTAGCAATTACTGTAAACTATAAAATTGATAAAAAATTAAGTCTCTGGCTCCTGTGAGTGATAGTCGAATACTACAGCAGCCCAGTGAAGAATTTACCAAGCTCAATTTTATTTACTGTATATAGATGGGACACAGCTGGACAAGAAAGATTCAAATGCATGGCATCTGCATACTACAGGTCAGCACATGGTAAGTTTCTGGCATCACTGAATGAGTTAATCTCCTGTAATGAGAACTTGAAGAACTTGTCCAGATCACTTTCAAGAAGCTGTGAGTGAAATTGTAAAAATATTAATTACAATGGTATAAAAGTGCAATGCTTGTGGATGCAGCTATAAAGATGAACTCAAGTATAAATAGCACAAATGTGCTAGCAATTAACTTGAAGGCCGGCACTACTGTATATTGGGCACTATGGCCACGTTGTAATCTGTAAAATGCAATTGATAAACATCTTATATATAATCCTTTCAATTATCATTGCACCATGTGATGCAGACAGTTACTTAGCCAACAGTCAATAGAGTAAAATCCGTGTTCCAAGTGATTTTGCCTTAGGCTGCTTAATTTGTATCTATTAACAGTGAAACCATTATTGAAATGGTCAGTATATTTATAAATAGTGTAGAAGCAATAAATAATGGAAAACTTAGTGAATGCACTTTTCCTCTCAAAAACCTAGCACCCACAACTTTTCATTGTACTGTGTACATGTGACCCCTGCATTTTGTCTTGCTGCTATTTGAATGTAAAATTCCCTTTCAAATATTCATTTTGGTATGCATGGTTATGTCAGTCTTTATTTTATATATAATGGTATATATAATTTTTATTTCACTACCGATAACACCACATATAGTCTCACAATAAGACAACATTATAATCATAAAAAGTTCAGTACATATCCCCTAAAACGTTTCGTTTTCACTTCTTTGTCAATTTTATTGCCTTGTTCTCTGCTCCAGTAAAAGCTCATGCAAAACTGTCACTGGTAGGTTTTGTCCTTTGTCTCTTGGCACTGCTATTTATATCTTTGTTCTCATTTACTGGACTTTCTTTTGAAATACGTGTTAAAAAACAACTCCTATTACACGATACACCTGATACAGTACAATACAATACAATACAATACAATACAATACAATACAATAAATTTATTGATCTTTCTGAAGAAGGCTTTTCAGATTCAATTTACACTGTAGCCTCTGTGACTGCATGTAGTACAAGTAGCTGTAGTGCATGACCTAAATAAGGCCTCTAACTTTAAACATGATTGTGTACACCAAAAAGCCAAACAGGAGTAGTGCACCTTGCCTCCAGAGCTACTTCTCCTTTCACATCATGAGTTTTAAACTGCAAATAGTTCACTGCAACAACATAAAAGACATGTGAAACTGGAAATGAGTTGAAATAATTATCATGGAATTTTGAGACTTCATCAGGGAAAACTCCTGGAATTTTGTTTTCTTGAAATGCTGGGAACCCTGTGCATTGATAACAGTTCTATGTACTGACGGAACTACCGACGTTAAATAAAGAAAACTTTACCTTTTACCCTTCCTGTATACAGCCCTGACCTTTCCAACTCATGTGTTTAATGATTGATGTTTTTCTACTAACTGCATTTCTTTGTACTCTACATTTATTCTTAACTCTTTAATAAAACAGGATAAGTTTGGCTTATGATGTTTTTGGAAGAGAACGTCACAGAAGTCATAAAGATAATATGGGAGGTGTTGGATCATTCGATAGTGATTGTCGAACCCTCTATGTTGGTGGACTTGGTTGCCACAAAGATTTGGAGAAGTGTCTGTGGAAAGAGTTTGGAGAATTTGGCGAAATTGAGGTATGTAAACAAGTTCGATTTGTTTTCAAGTTGGATTACAGACAAAGTTAAGAATCTCTTACGACCAATAATAATAATAATAATAATAATAATAATAATAATAATAATATTAAACCTTTGAAGGATGAGAATGCATGTTTATGGAAAATGAGGAGAGTGACTGTAATCCCGATTCTTATTGGAACACTGGGAGCGATAATAACTTGGTTTGAGAAATTTGTGAAGGAAGTCGGAATAGAAATGCGTGTTGAGCATATGCAGAAGACTGCCCTACTTGGGACAGTGAGAGTGTTAAGATTGGTACTTGGATTCTAAGTATCCTGGTTCAGAGACCTGAGAGTCCTTTGGCAGCTGGTTGCTGCCCGCACTCACAGTGATCACTCCGAAGCAAATAAGATCCTAAGCTTTGAGATAAGCTCTAACAAACATAATAATAACTTTATTTATATAGCGGATATATGTCGATGTATTCAAATGTGCAGATATTGTATTCAATATAACTAAGGCTGTTGCTCTTTGCCGTTCAAGTCACTGTCCTCGTCGCTCGAGCTTTTCTGAATGTGGGATTGTGGAAACGGTGCGGTTTTGCCGTTCGTTGCTCAACATGCATCATTGCGTTGAAAAATAAGCATACAGTAGATTTTAAGAACATTTTATTTTACTTTTTTAGTTTGTCTCTGCCAAATGATTATTTTGAAACACGCTTGACGTTTGTATAACGAAACCATAAACACTTTTTTACAACATACTTTTTTCTTACCTTTTTGTTTTTCCGCCGAAGGATGACCAAAACAAAATTTGCTTGAATAAAAACCGTAACCCTTTTTTCTTTTGTATAGTTAAATATATGTGGTCATTTGGATTTTAATGGTTTTTACAAACTTAACGTTTCTAGATGCACTTTCAAATTTGATAACTTTTCAAAGATCATTTTTTGAGCGGCCAAATGTTGTTGTGAATACATGATTTCTCTAATTGAAAAAAGAGCGAAATAGTTTACTGAGTTGAAATATTTAATAATAAAATTTAATTTCTCACAAGAAACCGACTGGCAAATCTTACCTACCGAATAATTTTGTGGTTTTTCAGAACTTTCTCGCTGAGTAAGCCAGGATGTGTGACAGCAACTTTGTTTCAGAAAACACTCGCACGTTTTAATTAATTTTTCAGCTGCAGGTGGCAAATGCTTACATTAGCTGAAACTATTTCAAATAGCAAATTGTGATTTTTGGATCAATGACAAGTTTGCTGGTGTCTATTATATTATGAAATACAAATAGGAGATGATGACGAATTTAAAGTGTGTGCGTGTATTTTTTTGTATTCGCAGAATTATAATTGTAATCAATGCGAATTTTGATCGATGAAATCTTAGCATTATGTCAAACTAGGCGTCTGCTGTTATCCCTGACATTTTTATAAAGTAAATGTTCAAAAGTGCTATGGTTCGTTGTTCTTAATAATTCCGGTGATTCCATTATCGTCACATTTATAGCTGCAGTATACAAATGATAGGCACTAGTAGAAAGGTTACCAATGTTTTATCTACTCAGAACGGTGTATAACTCAACTCAAGGTCAAAACCTTTATAATCATTGCCGTAAGTAGGGGCAACGAGCCCACGATGCTCTATTGAAGAGCTAACACTCAAAAGTTGACTCCGCACTATCTAAAACAATAATTATAAAATTATCAGAAGTGAGTTGTCGTTATTATACAGTTGCTCTGACAGAAGGCAAGCGCTGGAAAGTCAACTCCTCACACCGCATAGCAGTAGTGCATTTTGAAAACGTTTAATCTTGAATCGGTCTTTAGTTGTTCAAAAAAGAGTTAACGGATAAAACATCAGCGGGCTATTACCATTAGCATTTACCAAAGCAACCGACACCATTTTCGCGAGCTCTGATTGGCTCACGTAAAACTCGCGATATCTAAGATAACGCCCCACTGATTATTTTGCGCTCTCATTGGCTAAAATGCATCACGTGATACAAAATCGCAGGACGGGTATCAGGCGATATACCCTTCCAATTTGATATCCGTTTTCCGATTTTGTCCGCCATTTGTAAACAAATTATTCAGTAGTATCAGTGTCTTTGCCTGGGGAATCTTAAAGTTCACCGGAAGAAGGGAAGATTTTTCTGAAAACCGGCAGTCTCCCAACGAAACCGGGAGATAGCTCGAGAGGTCTGGTGACTCTCCGATACATCTCATAGAGTTAAGTTTCAGCGAATGATTTAAATGTTTTTCATTGCTGCTCAAGTCTTTAATTATCGATTCTCGTGACTATTTTTGGTCAGTTTAACTGTATTGGTTTGCTCTAAAGTTATTTTACATTTAGCCTACTGAAATTAATGCCCATCCGGCGCTGACAGGCAACTAGCGAGAATGATTATTTTGTTCGGGCTCACAGGTCAGTTTATTTGATTGTCAATTAGTTCTTACAGAACACAAGAGGATTTACAAGAAAGATTTAGAATGACTTTTTTTATTCATTCAGTCTAATTTTTCTGGCTCTCGCATGGTGAGTTTTGCTCTTTCTTCTCCGAGATTTGTTTCGGTTGTTGTGAAATAAGGTGACTCAACCAGTCCCATGTCCACGGCGACCACTGGTTGAATACAGATGGAAGCACAGCCCTGCAATACGAAAAAAAACAGCTAGTACGAAATGAAAGGAAGAATTTTTGAAAAGAAATGTAGAGAATGGAATATCAAAGTTTTGTCAAAAGTAAGAAAATGTATGGTGTACACATGACACAAATGTGAGAATTTTCAACACATAAACGACAAGTCAAACACTTTAATACCAAACTTGCACTGTAAATGCCACCATTGTATTCTAAACAATTCTATTATCTCAGTAGCTATCAATATTGTCATTAATTTTCCTATATATACATACATTATCTAGTTTATCATAACACTGACGAAGGTAGAAGACGCTGCCGTAAAAAAACGTTGTAAAAAAACTGAAAGTTGTCGTTTATGTGTTGAAAATTTTAACAAGTCTGCTACTCAATCGTCCCTATGTGAGAATTAACGAATACCCGTCTGATAACGTTTGGTACGTGCACGGCAGGGAAGAGTATCTAGTTGCCCCGGCGCCCCCGTCCAACCTCTCCTAACTCCCCATTCCTTCTCTCGTTTCTTTCAATCCCCCACTTCCCTTCTCAAATAAAACATACATTGTTACTGATACACATTGGAAATTGCTTTAAATTGCTCGGCAACCATTAAAAACTCGTTTGAAAACCACGATTAGAAATTGAAGCTACTAAGTAGGGGGACAGGAAAGCGGGAGGCAGGGAAATATGGAGGCGGGAAGGAGGTGAAGAAGCGGGAAGCGGGAGTTCTATGAAGGCGGGAGGCGGGAGAATTGAATATACGAAACGTTAATTGTTTTTATATGTGGTAGTGTAATAGGTTGAATTTGCAAAATTATAAAACAAAAGCAGCAAACAATAAAATAATGTTTGACTTCCACCAAGATTAAAAAAATAATCATAAGTTTTGAGGCTAAAATATGATAACTTCCCGCAAATCCTTTCAGCATCATAGGTCATCATATTTTATGCCACCATGTGTCCGTGCGTGCCTGGGAGGTAAAAGTGAGCAAATCTTTGACATGGGGCTACTTAAAACAATTTTGAGAGTCGGTGGTACTCAAGAAGGAAACGAGAACTTATAGGACCTTTTACAATTTATGGCGTCTACGACCATTATATTGGGACTTCGTATCTTTCGAATAGGTAGTGAAAAATCCATACATGGAAGAATTCAGAGTTTAAGCTTACAAATAATTTCTCTAAGTGGGCGAGGCACATATTCAGCGCTTGCTGCTTCGAACGTGCTTGAGAGTGTGGAATAATTCGTTACAGTGCTCAGTTTTTTGGTTGAAAAAACAAAGGGTATTGCAATTTGAATAGGAAGCCAAACGGCATACGATATTGTTAAAATGTGAACCTGTGAGCAGCGCACAGATTGTGTAAACTCTTTTATTTTCCCGACGTGTTTCGGTTGTATACAACTATACAACGCTTTAATTATGTTCAGCAGCACGTGGGCAAAACCACAGGAAGTGGCAAAAGTACTGAAATAATCTGTGTAAAAAGATCTTTATACTATAAGTGTTATCATTAAGATAGATCTTTATGCTATCAGTGTTAAAATCGATACTCTTTGGGGCTGACGGTTAGGCGGGAGATGATTTATATAATAGTACGCGAGGCGCGAGACACTTACCCCCTGTCCCCCCCCCCCCCTTACTTATAACGACACGATTCATGTAAGTCTTTGACTTACCACGGGCAAAACTTAGTTTAATGAGTGATTAAACACCTCTATTTGTAACAATTCGTTGCCCAGTCAAGGGCACTAGTCACTCAAGTTATAGTAGCAATGCGGGGTTTACAAGTCTTCAGGTCATTATTTACATGTTATACTAGTAGATGACATGCATGCCTCAATTATATATGTGATATCAAAAAGCAAAACAAAACTTATTCTTATTTATAGGTTCAACGTAACAAAAAAATTTTTACCCAACACACACACACACACACACACACACACACACATA
>JANCMA020446512.1:0-10864 GCA_024336925.2 Zoanthus solanderi
CAAACATTTTTAAACGTAAACTTAAAAATTATCTTTTTAAAATGTGTTTTTAGACTTTTTAACTTTTTATGTTTATAAATATATTGCTAAATTTTACGTGTATATATTTATATATTTTATATAATTGATTCTGAAAAGCCCCTTTGGGGAGAAATCAATAAAGTATTGTATTGTATTGTATTGTATTGTATTGTATTGTATTGTATTGTATAACAAAAAACGAGGACCAATTTCTTTTGCAATGTTATTAAGTCTACGTAAAAATCTTTGCTGATTGAACATTAAAAAAGTTGCAACTATTGTTAAATTAAAATAACCAAAGATGTAAGTATTTTGAACGATTGACAATATTGTTACAACTCTTTAAACTAATATCTACAAGTTTTATAATTGTAGTTTTTACCAAATTTACCAATGTACATGTGTAGCATTTTAATTAGCGGTTATTGACTGATGTAAGTGGTTTGTTTACAAATACTCCACGCGTTGGAAACACAATGATCGAGAAATTTGAATTATGAACGAGGCGAAAGCCGAGTTCATTATTAACAATTTGGAGTTTATTGTATTGCCAGCAAGTCACTAACCCTTTTAGTATGCAATCTGAGTTCATTGCATTGCAAGGCGCGATACATGACTTAACAAATATAAAACGAGAGTTTGAAAAAAAAAAACATTAATCTTTAAATTAATTAAGTATAATAAGAGTCAGTGTGGCTCAGTGGTCAGGGTGCTAGATTTGCATGCGGACGTTCCGGGTTCAAATCCCATTCTTACCACTGTCTGGATTTGTCTGGGGTGATGCCTGAGTCATATCCACCACGCTTTGTAAAGAGCCAACTGGTTTGCCTCCTACCAGTTGGGGTTAAAATCTCACTCTGACCACTGTCTGGATTAGTCTGGGGTGATCCCTGAGTCATATCCACCACACTTTGTAAATAGGCAACTGGTTTGCCTCCTACTAGTTGGGGTTTTTAATTGTGTCATGCATGTGTGTTAAAACTCGGGGAAATTAGCTTCACAGCTACTCTAAAATCCGAGTATAAACATTCATAATTATTTTTATTTTTATTTTTTAATGGCGTAAGTTTGAATAGAATAAAATAGAAATTACAAATAGCTGTATATGAAGAAAGATTTAAAAAACAGAACTTTTAAAAATTAACGCGAACAGGATAATTTTCAGGAGCAAGTAGCAAACATTACAGTGCCGTGTCTAAATGAAATCATTCCAGTCTATACTAGCATGTAGAACTCGAAATTTAAGATCGGATTGCTTGGCCAAAATATCTACAGCATTTAATCACATTTCAGTTCTCCTCTTAAATTCCATTGATTTAATCAAGCACGGTACCATTTCGTTGGTTTCTTAACCTCCTTCAGCGAAGTGCAATAACTACAGCTAAATATACAAGCTAACAGAATGTAGTTGTCGTTTTTATTCACTCGCTGGCTATCGCATGTGACTGCGACGTGCATTAACTACAGCTAAATATACAAGCTAACGGAATGTAGTTGTCGTTTTTATTCGCTCGCTGGCTATTGCATGTGACTGCGACGTGCAATTTTATGCATGTGTTGGAAATTGCAAGCAGTCGCAAAGCTGTGATCTCTTGTTGTAGATATCCCATATATCCATGACTGTAACAGTCTCAATTAATCATTGTTCTAAATTTTATTTTATTTTTTTGCAAACTTCTTTAGGGAATTCTTCTCCTGATATTTTCGTTGCTCGACAGAGAGGTAAGAAAACTTGCAAATAAAATAATTGCTTATCCCTCTTTTTTGGAACTCTCTCTCTCTCACTAAGGATTTGAACTCAAATATTTAGCTATTTTAGCTGTTGAATTAAAACTTGTTTCCTGCTGTCATGCACAGATAGTTTAGAAATGGGCTAATCATTTCTTTGGCTGCAAACAATTCAAGACAATAGTGGCCATGATGGTGTCAAAACAAACATGTAATATCAAAAATGGAATACTGCGTCAGTGTTTCTATAGAAACAGTTTTACAAGTAGTTAAATTGTTAAATTTTACACCGTAGTGAATTGAGAAAGAATATTAAAAAACTGACGTTTCGGACTGTAGTCCTTCGTCGGAGTGAATGCATAGATGGATTATGATTATTATGTAATATCAAACATTGCTGCTAAGACGTAAGGCTAGCGGAACACTCTTTAAAAAAAATTGGAAACCTTTTTCTGCAATTTTTGACACTATTACAAGAAAGAAAGAAGATGTATCCTCTACGCTTCAATTATGATGGAGCAGAAATATTTCATTTTGAAAATCAAATAGTGCGTCCAAACCAACAGGCAACTTTGCTTCTTGTATGCTAGTGTTGGGATTCGGGGCCAGTATGTTTTTGTATTAAAGAAAAGATGTTTCTTGATTTTTCTTATAGGTCAAGAACTTTACCTATTACTATCAAATCAAAAAAATGCAACATAAAGAGAAACGAAACTACTACAGCACGACCGACACAGTTCAGGTGAGAACAGATGGTTTTAAGTGTAACGATTTCTATTTTGTTACCTTGCGTTCAAGCTACCGCCAGAAACCAAAAACCAAGATAGCTAAACAAGCAATTGTTTTAGAAGTTAATGAATTTGAAAATTTCACGAGGTAATACTTTTAGAAGCTCGCTTTGACAGACGACTTGCAGAAAACATTTTGCAAGTATAGCGATCTAAGCGTCGCCTTAGCTCCCTTTAGAGTGGTTTTGAGTCAGCTACAAGCACATGTGTGTTATCTCTACTTGCTGTTTATCATTTAAGCCACGCTGGCACTAGCATTATACGCTTTCTCTCGTATTTATCTTCTGTGGGAATCTGAGCCTGTTTATTAGCTATGCGGCATATGAATGAAACCTAAAAAGGCCGAATCAACTGCTTTTACTGGGATTCATAGGTAACCCGGGCTTTCTTTTACACCAAAACAGCTGTGCATATGGCTACTAACATTCGAAGCGTCAAGAGTCAAGTTGCAGAGTTAAACAATTTTTGGCATTTGTTTAACGTCAATGCTTTGAAATTATTTTTTGTCAGTGTTACAAATTGATTTGTCTTCTTAAATCCAAGCTTTTTCTTCGGGAATCTTAATTTCTTTGACATTTGCTGTAAAGCGCTCAGGCATGTTATATTTTTACATCACTTGCCTATTTATCCCTTTTCAACTTGAATTTTTGCCTTCCTTTATTATAGTATTACGGGTCAGCTAATCAGCCTGACGGCAAGAACTACACTGTTACTCGACCCTCTATCAAGGAATCAAACCAGGACCTCAGAGGTTCATCCAAGAGATTGTCGCGTTTAGAATCTGCTACTGCTAAAGATGAGGATCAGGGTTCTCCTGAATACCCCTCGCCAATACTTGACACTCCTGTCACGGTGGATTCGCAATACAGGCGGTGAGTTTTTCTCTCAAAGAATCAAGTTCCCGACAAAATTGAAAAATCAAACTACTTAATACGACGTCAACTAGTCATTCTCTTTGGTTTAAGTTGTCTAAGAAAGACGTTTAGATTCATAGTTACAACACCCGAAACAAAAAACTAAGGCCACCTAAGGTTAAACCGTAACTGGTTGAAATAGCGCACGAACTACAAAGCCATTAATGATTGAAATAACCTGAACACTGAAATAATGAATGCCCCCACATTAGCGATTTTCAAGAAAACTTTTTTTCTTATAATTTAAACTTAGATTTTTTAAAATTTACTTTCTACTTTTTCGCTGTGAAAAAAATTGTAAAGAAAAACTATTGGCGTTCCGTTTGTTAATATTATTTATAGGCACATTTGTGTCTTTTTTGACTATTACTGGAGAAACAAATGACGACAACTGCCCAAATATCGTTGGCGACCTTTGAAAATATTCAAGAGTATTACTTGTTCGTAAAATTGTATTCCTCTATCTTAAGAACGAAACTCTTGTGTTCTTTTCTCAGCGTTGACCTATCTCACCCAAAATCCTTTTCTCTTATCTTTTACAATTAGATAACCTTTTTTATTAAAAAAAAAAGACAAAGGCTGGAAAATTACCAAAATTTGTGTTTGTCTTATGTATTTCAGTAGATAGTATTTCAGTGATCTAGTGATAAAAATTAGCTTTTCTTTCTCCAGAAACATTGAAGACCAGCCAGTCCCTGAAACTGAGGTTGTCCAAATGCAGGCATTTCCCAGACGCCTGGATTACTCGGACTCTCGATCCCGCACATCAACGTTAGGAAGTGTTAGTGAGCGACAGCCCGACGGTGCAGAAGAGTCCGAAACGCCCTTAAACGGTAATAATCGCACGCATGCGCTTAGAAACTCCAGTTTAACAAAGAGTACGGAAATGCAACAAATTCCCGAGCAAGAACCTCTGATCAAACAGAATCGTGATCTTGATTATCCTTCAAATGACGATGAAAGTTTTAAACCAGATGAAATGAAGGTATGATTTTAAGAGAGTTCTCATATTCGCTATGTTCTAAATGAGGAGAGAACTGGGTTCGAGTTGGGACCGCAAAGCATCTAGGGATTGATTGGATGGACAAAGGCGCTTTCTGCCTTATTGTTTACGAACCGGTTTCCAGTTGTCTCTTCGTTTAGAACATAGCAAATTCTATACCCCGGGTTTCTACCGAAGAGAATTACAAAAGAGGGGAAATTTTGTAGTGTTTCATCCTCAAACTGTGGTAATTTTTAACCGACCCTGTTAATAACTGGAAACAGGATGAATAAACTAATTTTTACCAAACCCTTGAGTCAGCCATAGATCGATTACCCAACCCATATTCCCTAATGCTAGATCAAATTTAATTGATATTCTTTGTGTCGACATCAAGAGAGAATGCAATGAATATGTGAGTATATACTGTTTCTCTAAAACTCCTAAAAATCTCTTGTTATTGAAAAGTAACACAATTACAAATATTATTTCTGATAAAAAGTCAGTAGATAACTAAAATGGATATTTGCTTTATAGTGCGAATACATTAGTCAAGACCACCCAGTGTATTTATATTCGATATAAGAACAATGACCCTGAATCTATAATAAATTTTTGTTGGCCGGTCACTTTTCTTTTGTTTTTGTGTGCGGCAGAAATTGAGCGATGTTTTACCAAGCTAGCGTATAGGCTTTGTGCAGTTTGACAGGGTTCGTCTTTGTCGAACGATAAGGAAAGGCGCGCTAGTCATGACCGTTAGTGAATAGCAACGCCCTGTGTTCGAGCGTGTGCCTTATGGGCCTGGGTTCCATAAAAAGATCTTGACTTGTATATCCAGTAGTTTGTATTTAATGAAACAGTTATTAAAGACTCGGTTATTTTATTTGGATCCCTCTTAACCCATGCATGGAACTGTATAAAGTAACGGCCTAGAAGATGTCGACAGATAATGTGAAATCACGTGATCGATTTTTATGTCATAACCTTGAAAAGTTTTTTACATCACGTTCGATAAAATGGAACATAATGGTTCGATAATGGGCCACGTTTTCCATGGCTGTTAGCATTCAGGCTCACAGGGGTAAAGCCCGCTACCAAGGTGGTCATAGTGCCCAATATAGTGGCTTCAAGTTAGCTACTAGCACGTTTGTGCTATCTATACTTGAGTTCATTTTTATAGCCAGATCCCACAAGCATTGTACTTTGACTACATATGTTCGTTTTGGAAACCTGAGCCTGTTTGCTATCTATACCATGATGTGGGCAACTCCTTTCGTTTTATTTTTGTTTACTCTCTCTGTGCCTTCTGGCGATGTCATGTCTTTTTTCTCAGGACAGGCCACGTTCGAATCCTGGGCGATTTTGGTGTAGGGGACCCGCGCTTGCGCTCGTCTCCATGGTTACCCTCTTCTGTCTCCCCATGTCAGTTATTGCACGCCCGACTGACCTCTGGGATGAAAAAAAAAAAAAATCTATGCCATGCTGATGAGGTCTAGAATCTCAAAACAGCTGCTAATAAGATCTAGCGAAGGCAGCTAGCCCGCTCAGGGGTAAGCCCTGGGGTTCTTCTACACGAAACAGCTGTCCATGGCTGCTAGCAATCAGGCTCATTATTGTTTTATGGTAGTTTAAAGGGGTAAAACCCACTACTAACGTGGTATAGTGCCCGATATAGTGGCTCAGGTTAACAACTAGCACGTTTGTGCTATTTATACCTAACCCTAATACATGCAGGCCTTGTAAAATTCTTATTATTTGGGGCAATCTAGGCTTCCTCCACTCCACTCTATTTAAACAAACGAAGGCCGAGAAAATTTTGATTTTCCACAGCCAGAAACAATTAGATTTCGTTGGTTTCATTTCAATTTGTGATTGGCTAAATTACAAGTAAGAAATGTGTCTGAAAGGCCTTGGTTCATGTAGTGGTACATTTGTGTACAATGCACACAATTGTAAATAGTTTAAAACTACATTGGCATTTAGGAATATTTAACTTCATTGTGAGGCTAAAACTGTAGAAATCGAATCCGTTGTCGTTGTTGTGAGCGATAACAAGAAATTCGAAAATGGTCTATTTTCTAAAAGTTAATTAAAATGCTCACTTGTATTGCTAGCTCTAGCGTTTTCTTCAACTGTATATTACATAATACATGTTATTACGTAATACGTTAAAGTATGCTTCAGAATAATTGAAATATTGCTCATGTCAATATTTACAAATCTATTTTATTAGCCTACAACTTTAGTTGCGAATAATAACAGATAAAAAAGGTCGTAGTTTTAAACTTGAAAAATCTTGTCAAACGAACGAGGTGATGAGATTTTTGGGTCTAAACATGTAGTATATAGGAAGATATTGCGTTTTAAAAAATCCTAAAACAGCTAAGTGTCAAAGCTGTTAATGACCATACATTCTTTGTAAAACTTCCCGATAACGTTACAAGAACAGCATTTACTTATCAATGTCATATTTTCAACGAAGCGGGTTTATTTTACAAAACATTTTCAATACTGATTCAGATCTAGAACGTCTACTTTTGTGGCTACTGCGTTGATAGAGGGTGACCACTGTATCGTTGGGAATGTAAGTGATGTGAATCGTAACCAAGCCACAGGAAGCCCAGTCTGATGGTAAATAGCACTCGACGTAACAATCAACAGTCAGTCGATAAACTTCAGCCAAAACCCAGATTTGATTCAACATCCCAGAGCGGCATATATTTCTTGCACAAACATTATGCAGGGTTTAAAGCCGAATCCATGTGTTCTCAACAATACAAACGTCTGTTTGCAGATGCAAAACATGAACGAACAAACTCGAAATATCATTGGTGAAAAATATGCCTAGTGTCAACTAAATCAAACCCAATGTGGGAACCTCTTTGAAGGGTAAATGAAACCAAATTATTTGGGATGATTCAGCACGTATAATTTACAAGATGTAACTATATTTGTCAGAAATTACGTATCACTGTTCGCATAGTATCTGATTATCAACGTGTACAATAAATTAGTATTTTTTTGTTTCAGCTTCCTAATTGAATCACGCAGCGGCCACATGCGCTATTAGAGCGCCATTTATTGTAACTCTTAGAAATTGCGGCGCTAATGCTAACAGCAACAAAGAAAACAGAAGTTCGCCTGTATATCTTGTCTCTTTTAATTTATAATCCTAATTAATGTTTTATTTATTCATTCATAAATGCACTTCATGCTAGAAATCACATTCTGTCCGCAGGCCGACCATGTTGGTAGCCATGATGAAAAATCACCAGCTACCCAAACGCTCGACTCCTCCAGGCGAAGAACGCAGCGTTCCCGCAGAAGATTAGAAACGGAATTTGGTAAAACTGACAATGACTCCATTAAGAGACGAAGAAAACTGAGATATTCTTCGGGATATCTATTGGGAGTAACTCTTGAGAGACCAAAAGAAGACCACTCAGAAAAAGCGCATGCAAGCTTATAAACGCTTCTCATTCAAAGAAATGTCTGCTACATGCGTTCACGTCAAAACTAACTAGCTGAAATTAAGTAAGATATTTACAACGTGTAGTTTAATGATATTTTATTTAAGAACTTCAAGTTCGTGTTTGAACCGGTCAACGTTGACCGACTACATGTAAGCTGAAAGCTCAAAGATATAAACAGGGCAAAGACAAGACCTGTCCCGTTGATGAATGATAGTAGATAGCATAAACAACATATCGGATTGGCTCCATCAAAGAACATTGTGCAGGGCTGAATATACTGTGGAAATATGTTTACGACTGTCTTCGTCTCCTCCGGTCATTTCACAATTTCCTAAACACGCTTATATTGCACAAGCGCTGGAAAGTTGATCTGGCCGCTTTCACTTTTTGTTTGAGATGATAAAGATACTAACAGTTGTAAAGAAGTGATTTACAACAGTGTTGATAATGATAGTATTGAGAATGGCAATGATAATTGTGATGCGCACGACGATGATAGAAGTTCATAAATAGCAAGTGTTTACAAGAATTCCGCAATTCATTGTTTTGTGCTAAAATTGCAGGATAATCGATTGTTGATGTATGTGTCCTGGTTTCATTACGTCATTGATTAAATTAGTTCAACTGTTATTTCTGTTGTTTGAGATCATGGTGCTCACTACTCCTGGAATTCTTGGAAAACTCCTGGAATTCTTGGAAAACTCCTGAAATTCTTGGAAAACTCCTGGAATTCTTGGAAAACTCCTGGAATTCTTGGAAAACTCCTGGAATTTTAAAACTTTTTTCCAGGGCCCTGGAAAACTCCTGGAATTTTGAAATTTTCTTCCGGGTACCTGGAAAAACAGATAATTTCCTTGTACTCCTGGAAAACTCCTGGAAACCTTTTTTCATTAGTTTTATAAACAAACCAAAACTTGCAGAAGTATCTGACTCATGATTGTACTTTTTGTATTTTATGTCGACTCAATTTCAGTTGCTGCTACTGTGGCAGAAATTACTTGATATTATTTTATCTTTGTCGAGAGAGAATTCGGGGTTGGGTCCTGGAAAATAAACGTTCTACCCTGGAGAACTCCTGGAAAACTCGTAGAATTTGGTTATCAGTCAGTGAGCACCATGTGAGATAATATTTATGTATTAAAATAAAATTACAATTAGTTTAGGCCAGACTAATATAATTTCCGGTAGCATGGATTTTTTTCAAAATTTGAAGGAGCAGTTAGTCAAAAAAGAGAAAATTAAAAAGAATTCCAACTCGCCGATACCATTACCAGTGGAAACCTGGATCCTAGTTCGGAGCGCGTTTTGAGGGTCAGATTGTAAAAAAATTATTGGAATCTAGAACATAGGAAAGCAATTCCAACGTAAAAACAAAAAAAAAATATTATAAATATTATATTGCAGTAATTATCTAGTTGCAAAGGTAAACATAATTCAAATTTTTATCTACAGCTCTCTGTAAGCATTTGTACTGCGGGCGATTAATTTCACTTATTTAATTAACAAAATTTCTGGGTGTTTTTTATAGTAATTTTCACCTTTCCATCAAAAAAAGATCGATTAAATTTATATGCTCCCGTAAATGAAATTGAGCTAACCTTAAATACAATTTTACAATGAAACCACGACACATGCAGTAGATTGTTTTAATATTTCTCCTGAGTGCTGAAAGTATTTTTGTGTGATGAGAAAATAATTTTTTCTGACCAAGAGAGTGCTGATTTTACTTCATACTAGAACTCAAAGTCTGTTATTAATCGTTAAAAGATGAAGTCTGTGCAAAGCTAACTTAATACTTGATTTTATAATTATAAAAATGTGTTTTAACTAGCTCAATAATAGTTTTTACAAAATGATAGTTTTCTAATCAAGAAATATAAACGTACATGAAAACACTTAGTTTTCCTTTTTAAAACAAAAGTAACTAAACAAGCTTTCTTACCTTCGACTTTATTTTTCAAGTAAAATAAAGTTGAGATTTTGAGTTCGCGACTTGAGTTTATGTACTATAGAGTTACTTGTGTGTGTGTGGAACTAAAAGCAAAATGGGAAACGACTTGCCAGTCCAAATTCTTGAGCTAGTCGGGTAGAAATCAGAAGGAATTTATCTTTAAAGTGTATATGTCAGTTACGGTTTTTTGTATGTATAAAATGGCCTTATCTTTCTAATGGCAAAAATCCAATGCGATTACAATTATATAAAAACTAGGCTTAAGAAAAACGTTTTGATCGTCCCGATTGCCCGGGTAGAACTATTGGCAATCTAGGCTATCGCGATCGTCCCGATCGACCGGATCGTCTAACTTATTTGGAGCGTCTTCATATAATTGCCTGAACTAATTTTGAGATGACTGGGGCAATTTGGACGATCCAGACGATTATACGGAACCAAGCTTAAGCTGACTGGGGCAATTTGGACGATCCAGACGATTATACGGAACCAGGCTTAAGTTGACTGTGGCAATTTGGACGATCCAGACGATTTTATGGAAACTAGGCTTAAGTTTTTTTAGCGTTTCCAAATAATTGCCCGTATCGCCTGAACCAATTTCGAGACGACTGGAGTGATTTGGATGATCCGGAAGATTGTATGGAAACTAAGCTGGACTGATAAACGATTGTCGAAAAACCAATTTTTAAGTTGAGAGTACATTGTGCAGCTTCAAAAAATCAAAAAAAAAATTGCTTAAAATACGGATGCGGCATTAAATAATTCATAATGGATGCGCTTGGTTTTTTGTTTTTTTTTTTAATCTTGACACCATTATGAAAGCTAAATCCTTTACGAACCAAGTGGCCCATGGAGCCGGCGCTTATCTCCAGTTTCTGTAGTGTTAAGTGGACAAGAGTCTTTGAGTCCCCCTGGATGGGATACTGATCCATCGCAGATTAGCTCCCAGCAGATGCTGGTACTCATTTACCTACCCCGGAAGGATGGAAAGCTGAGTTGGCTTAGGC
>JANCMA020446613.1:0-10863 GCA_024336925.2 Zoanthus solanderi
AACTTCAGAATCTTTGTTCTCATCATGTTTTATATATCGTCAACAAAACTATTAGTTACTTGTACGCATTTAATTCAGTTTTATGATTAAACAATTTTTTGTGAAAATTGAAACGGAATCTCGATATGTATGCGCTCACTCGTTCGTTTTATGATACTTAACGACTCGTGAATAAAAACCATACGCGCGCACTTTCCATGAAGTATTCTCTATGTATTTCATGTAATAAAATGGCATATTAGCCTATATATGCATAAGAAATAGTTAACTTACGAGACGAATATCTAGATCAAGAAAAAATTATTTCTTCGTCCTCTACCATTACCCATTGTAAAAAGAGCTATTGTAAAAAAAAACAAACAAAAAAACAATAAAAACTGAAAAAAGCTTCATCAATTGCGAGTGATACCTTTTGATATTTTACGACTTTTGCCTTAGAGAACGCAAAGCAATTATTTAGAATACCTAGTATTGAATGGAAGAACGAAAGCAGAGCAAAATCACATACATTCATTTTCATGCAAAATAGTAATTAATATCCTTTATTTAGAAGAGAAGGTTGAAAAACACTTATGTATTGGTAAACTTCCATTCATGATAGTTTTAGCTACCTCAACCATCATGAATGAATAGTAGTCTGTTTTGTTTCCTATAGAACAGTCCAAAAAATAGAATAAGCGTGGGAACTTCTGAATATTAAATTGAGGTTTAAAAGAATAATTGCCTTTGATTTCAATAACGCTCTGTTCTGAACTCATGCAAACTAGTTCTTACGCTTGTAAACAACTTTCTAGAATAGTTTTTGGACAAACTTTATGTTAATTTTTCATAAAAACACATAGTCTAATAAAAGGCGCTTTTTAAGCGCCTGTGCATGGCTACTGCAAGTAGACTTGGAAGGCGAAGAAATTTATAGTACATAGATAGTTAAGAACACCGTTTGAATCTAGTTTAGAATGTTTTATTTGTGCGCTCTGTCGATTACAAACTAATTTTAGTAGGTTGTAACATTGGAAATTAGTTTCTGAATGTTATCAAGACATTAAATATCAAAATTAAAAGATTGGAAGAAAATGTAAGCGGCAAACTGTAATAAAATAAATGTATTATTTAATCGAAACTGCTATACCGCAAGTTTAAAAAATTTGCGGGCTTTGTGTTTAAGCGAAAATGAAAATTATAGGAAAAGACTCCTCAAAACATACGGTTTTTGTAGATATGAGAATTGGAGCTTTTCCTATAGTAAATCAACAATTAGCTTCTGCGTGAAAACACTTTTTTTATGTCAAAAACTGTTTGTGTATGTCATAAAATTTTTTTGATTATGATACTAGAAAAAGAGTCTAAAAAGAAATTGTAAACTTAACTACATGGGTAGTCGCAAGCACATCATTAGAGATCGTGCCAAGAACTGGAAGCAGCCTAGCGAGCGGTCGCTTTATACTTAGCCACGTCTTAACATCAATTATCTTCCCGACATCTTAAAATTGCCTTTTTATTAGACAAGGTATGTCTTTAAGTCCAATGGATTCTACGAAACTTCACGCAGTTGTTCCCATGTCAGTTTTTGCTTTCCTCATCTAATTTTAAAAAATGTGATTCACGCAAACTCTAGCTCATTTTAAGCCTAAAAAGTTTAAAAGAAAACTTGCATCCAACAGCATTTAGAATTGCTGTAATCAGTCTTTCTAAAACAGCTCGAAGAGAGCATGTCCCTAACTCCATCGCGGAAAAATAGACATATCAGCACCTTCGTTATACACAAAAAAGAAATGATAAACAACTGAAAAGCATATTAAGTCTAAACAAAAATCTAATGGTCCTTTGACCACCATTAATCCTTCTTATCCTTTCGCTTTGTATAAGCTTGTTACATAGTTGAGAAATGAAATTGTCCGGCTAAACATTCGAGACGCTGGCCCGTAACAGCCTTAATATTTTGTAAGTTATTTGATACGAACCATTTGAAGAAATTCCGATCGGAAAGATTGGTTTAGAAAACCATAAATGATTGGGTTAATGACACTGCTAGTAAAAATAGGAAATAGGCGGATAAATACTGTATACTTAAATACAGCTGATGGAACCAACTTCAAAATGTTTAAAGTTGTGAAAATAAACACTGGAAACCAACAGAGACAAAAACCAACAACTACTGCAGTTGATAATCTGGTTATCTTGGCTTCCTCCACTCCATACGGAGAGTTTCCTTCTTGTGTGGACGGAGCGGCAGCTGTGTTATGTTGACGGATAGCTTGATAAATCTTCACGTAACAGATAACCACGACAAAACTGGGAACACTAACGTAAAAACTTGTTACGGTAGTGGAATAGATATACGAATATTTTTTTGAAAATCTCACTTGATCAAATGTTGGATTGGACTGACTGTTTTCATAACCAATTCCCAGAAGGGGATATCCAACACCGACAAGAACAAGTGTTACGATCCATGTTGCGGCCGCCATCACTGCAGAACTTTTCTTGGAGTAAATGTTTCCATACATCTCGGGTCTGATTACTCGGAAATATCTGTTCGTTGCTAACAACATCACATTCAGTAGTGATGTGTTCATAGCAATGCATAGGCAATAAAACATTATCTGCGAGATGGTTTCTCCTGCAATCCACCTGTTTAACAAAGACGAAGCGGTAAAAACTGGTATCACAAATGTTGCCATGAGTAGATCTGTGAGAGCCAGCGAGACTATGAAGTTGTTGGTGACTGTACGTAGCGAAGGATTTCTGTAAAACGCCATGCAAACAAGTAGATTACCGACAAAGGCTGCAGTATTAAGGACGAGGAAGATTAACGATTCAACTACAACCAGTATTGTTCCCCTGGGAGGCACAGAAGCTGTTGAAGAAATGCAAGAAACATTAAAAGCCAAACTGATGTTCATAGTAAACTTAGAAACACTATAACTGCCGCGTTGAATAGGAAGCCTTGGGTCCAGAGTTCAGAACAGTTCCCCATTTTATATAATTAATCCAAGGAGCAATGTATCAAGGGTGCTTGAAAATTCTTATTCATTATAAGATCTGTGAAGCCACTGTAACTTTCAGCGAACAAAAAGTATTTCAATGAAACAAGAACTAACAGCGGCTCTTTCAAACATTGTTCACATACTTTAAAAAAAATTGATTTGGTTTTAGATTTGTTGCGTTTGTTTTAGAATTACCGTATTCAAACAATATTCAGATGAATTTAACCACTTGTTCCATCGAGCAACGATGAAAAGCAAAAAAAATTATATCATTTGTTATATACATACTAATGAAATACTATTATTTTTCCTTTTTTATAAAAAATCATATCTTAATCGCTCGCAATGAAGATACGTTTTTTTTATCTTTCACGTGTAAGGATATTGGTGTCGCCATGGTTACTCACAAGACAGCTTCCCTCTCAGGCGCGCGGTCGATTCTTTTGAAATGGTATTCACAAAATATGGGAATTTCATTAGTTTCTTAAAAGTAAAAAGAACAATATATGGCCGTTTGGGGATATGAATTTTATATTCTTGTGTCGTGCTGGAAGTATCTTTCACCTAATGAGCGAAGCGCTGTGAAATCGCGGCCATATGATATCCTCTATTTTTGTTATGAAGGACTTGAAGACATGTCTCTCAAACCGTGTATTGCTTTGTTAGCAACTTCCTTCACTTCTCAGTGATTACAAGGATAAATTCAAATGTATGGGAAACTTTTACCTATATTCAGATGAACTAATTGTCTGTTCGAGTAATCATTAAACAACCAAGTATCGTTTTGATAACATTTCCTCAACTTCTCAGTTCTTCTCATCGGATCAAGAGAAGTTTTGAAATAAACGTACTCCGCATTTTATCTACTAATTATATTTTTGCACTTAAAAAAATAACTAGTCTAGAGGGGATTGTTGATATCATTATCCAGTTTTAACGACTCGAACAAGCTAAATTTATACATTCAAATGAAGAATGTTTTAAAAAAAATGTTAAAAATGTCGGATTATATGGTAACGTAGTTGCTTAGTTGAACAATTAAAACTGTATTCAAGTTCCTTATCATGGGCAACGTGAAATGTATGAGAAACTAATAGTTAGATATTATATCTATTCGTCTAGAAATATGGACAAATTTACCAAAGTTTAGTATTTTCTTAAACGAAAAAGATTTCCTTTCGGCTAAGGATTTTGGCTAAAAGACTGCTTTGTCTCTGTCGAAACAGTGGTCTACGGTTGTAGTTGCTGGCTTAATCCGAGCTCTTGCTCATATTGGTTCATTGACAAATCAATTTCAACGTAGTTTTCCAGCCATTCATTTTATTTTACTCATGCTTCACACATTTTGTGGCTGGTTGATCTTCTTAGATCCTACGTTATGCGGCATTTTGTTCACGGTATTCATCATTGTCAATCTATATTTCATATATTTGAGACCGTAGATCTTCATTCATCCGAAATGCCGTTTATTTATTTTTTCAAATATGTTTCTGGCCATGTGAATCTCTTCAGGATTGCTTTGTCAGTTCGTAGTTCTTAATTAGTCAGTGAACGAATATGTTTTGGAGTTGGTACTGGGTTACAACTTTGAGCATAATAAACAACTAGCCTTTAGCTGGCATTTTATTATTGCACGCTACACCGTACTGACGAGTCCCAAAAACAACGAAACAGCTGTCTACGGTTGTAGTTTCTAGCTTAATCCGAGCTCTTATTCATATTGGTTCACTGACAAATTAATTTTAGCGTAGTCATTTGGGGGAAGATTGAAACACTTGGAAACTAATCGACGTCAATTCAAGCTCAACTAAGTTGGGCGAAAGGTAATCAAGCTCGTTTAAAAAATTGTGTTCATTCATTTATCATTCATGGTTATACATTCCGTGGCTGTTAAATCTTTGCTGATACTATGTGATGCGGCATTTTGTATACAGGTATTCATCACTACAATCTGTATTTTATATATTTGAGACCGGAGGTCTTCATAGAAATGCCGTTTGTTTTTAAAGCAAGAATGAGTCTCGGCAAAATTTAGTGTTCCTTTTAAAAAAGCGTGTAAAAATACCTCTGTATCTGGCCACTCAAGTTATTTACCAATGTAATCTATTTTTAGTTTACAAAGCTTTATATACAATCAGTATGAAAGTTTCACAGCCTCGACCAAGGGAAGCAACCGCTCAATAAGAACCATCAAGATCTGAAGTTTAATTTACACAAGTTAACTAGTTGTAATCAAAGATTAAGCAAGTGCGTTCGAGGCATTTCTATTTTGTTAAGAATTGACAGAATAAAGTAGCCGAATAAAAAAAAGAGCTGAGTTTGCGTTCTGGCTGGTTGGAGTTTTCGAAACTACTACAGTTTTTCTTACGATATCGCCTTTTAGCCCGACAATAACATGAAAGTGAGGCTTGCTGCAAAAAAAGGCCCTGAAATGCGATGGCATCGCGCGAGCTACGGGTCTCTCGCGGGATGTCGCCCTTTAGCCCGATAGTACCCAGGCGTCTGCAACTTTAAACTGGGTTGCGATATCATAAAAGAGAGGCTTCCTTCCAAAAGACCCTGAAATACGATGGCATCGACCTTTTTCTTTATGGTTCTATATATATATAGTATAGGCTCGAAATCGAGATAATTAGTCGATTTATTAACAATTCAGTTAATTATTAACTAAGAACTTAGAGCAAAAAATGTTTACTGTCTTGTTGCCAACATTTTTTATTTAAGCAATGTTAATATTTTCACAAAACTAACAACACTATAAGATAAACCTACGTCAATACTACAAGATGAGTGATATCAAATTTCAATTTTTATATTTTAATAACTGTACTTGATTAATTACAAACTTTTTGCACTTTTTAAAAATATTGGAAATTTTAAAGAGATATATAAAGCACTTATCCTGTAGAGCTTTATTTTATTTACAATTCCTGAAAATATGAAGCAAAAAGGTGGCAATAGGTAATTTAGATATGCACTACAGAATCGGGAACGAAGGCAATCTCACTGACCGTCTGACGGGGCTCATCGGGTCTTTCTGCTGTTTTTCGACCATTTTGGCATTCCACAAAATCATGTTTTTTTTTTTATTTTGGAGATCTTTGATTTTAACGCCAAGGAGTTTCCGTTAAGGCTTAAAAGTTTTCCTAAATTAAAATTATGTTTTTCTGAAAGAAGACTAGAAATTTTGTAACTTGACCAAATTTTAGCAAGATAAGATAATTATCAACTGAAATATAAGCGACTGAACATGCACTGTGTGTACAATAAATGGTATGGAGCCGCCACGTTGGTGGTCCTTGGTGGTGCACCAACATGGCGGCTAATTTAGGAGGTTTCGCAAAATCCAACAGTTACCAAGAATATTGACCAAAACGTCATTGAGAAACATATATATTCACTGATTTTCTCTTTATTTTAGTAAGAAGGTAGTATAAGATGTAGAACGGAAATTGCAAAACAAATAGCCGCGAAAAATACAAACAAACGGAAATTACAAAATAGTGAAATAATGGGGAAAAAATGTAGACAAATTAAAAAAGTAATGAAAAGAACTCGTAAAGGCGAAGTTATAGATTAGTAAGTTTCGTCTCGTTTATTAAGGCCGTAAGGTTCAAGGGTATTAGCTTTGGTTATAAGGAAAGCTTCTCTAGCTTTGCGAATAGAGTCTCGAGCAGAGTAGAGTTTCTGAATGGGAATTAAAAGCATGTCAGAGGCAGAATGATTAGCAGTTAAGAAATGTTTAGAAACAGTGGTGGGTTTAGATATAATGTTGGGTTTGTCAGCTGCTCGTCTGTGTTCATTAAAGCGGTCCTTAAGTCTAAGTTTGGTTTCTCCAATGTACTGGAGGTTGCATTTAGTACATTGAACCATGTATATGATGTTATTAGTGTTGCATGTCATGTGGCTGTTTATGTTTCTAGTTTCACCCGTGGCTGTAAACGTGTAAGTGGTTTGTCCGTCAGCAATGTACTTCCAAGTAAGGCAGTTAAGCCCACAGCGGTAAGAACCAGGTGGTTTAGGAATATCATTATGATTAAGGACAGTTGAAGGCAATTGAGCTTTAACTAATATGCCACGTAGGTTAGGTGAGCGTCGGAAAGCAACTAAAGGTGGCATCGTATAATGTATAAAATATATTCATCAAGCAATTAGACTTAAATCACAGTCAAATTATAATTTACAATCAAATACAAAGCAGCTATAGCTCGATCTGCCCTACAGGACCAAAAAAACAACAGGAGACAGAACGTTCCTGGCAATCTCGCCAACTCTGTGGAACGCCCTCCCAGACGAGTTGGGAACTTTGAACAGTCTCATAACTTTCAAGGAACGGCTAAAAACTTTAAATTAGCTTATAACTTATGATATTTTAACATAGATTTTTACTTGCATGTATATAAAAATATTTTTATCTAGCATCCATCTATTACCTATTTAGAAAAACTGTATTTTTTATTCATTTTATTGTATAGTATTAGAACTGAGCCTTGTAATGTAAAGCGCATTAGATCATATATGCATGAACTTTGCGCTATATGATAATAAAGTTATTGTTGTTATTATTATTATTATTATTACTTATGTTATTATTATTATACCTCAAAACTCTACACCTCTTACGTAACACTATAAAGGCCTCAGTGTCCCATTTCCTGCAACCATTCCTAAGGGAATGTTATTAGGGTTCAACGAGGTTACAAGATCTAATCACAACTTAGTTTTTTTAAGATGAACTAGAAGAATGACACGTGCTCTCGTTCAATTATGTGCATACTCACCCGCTTCTATTATATCTGTATTTCTACGATTCTAAGGAGAATCTTTCCCATACGGTTGAATCCAAGGTGAATTCAGCAAACTTCTTACGGTTCCCAGTCTAAGGCTTTGTACTAAAGTTTTTCCTATTGAGTTGTGTTACAAGAATAGCAAAGTTCCGGAACAAATTTAAGTCATATGAATACTAAATTTTTTTTTAGAATAAAAGCAATTAAAACAAACAAAAAAAAACAGTTTTCTATGACTTTCGAATGCATTTGGGCCGAGCCTTCGCGAACTCATATTCGAAATTATGGCTATTCAACAAAATTCTTAGTTCAGCAATGGCACAAATCTAGCAACTGGAGTCGCGACAGTCGGGGCTGGGTTTCTACTGGTTACCTGCCAGTCCCCGGTAAGTGTTGGATATGTACGTTATACCGACTGATTGTTGAAGGAATTAAGGCCTTCATCCCAGAGCTTGCTAAGAATTCATCAAATTTGAGCTTTTCATAAGTTTGGACACACAAGCGGTTGTCGTTCGAAGTTGGTTGGCGTGGCTAGCACAACCCGACTGTGGTGTCATAGTTTTGGGGGACTTTAACATCTTAGTTCTAAATGACATTCTTAATTATCACAATCTTAAGCAAGTAGTGCGCGATCCGACGCGCTTGGACAATATTTTAGACCTAATATTAACTTACATGTATAAACACTATGATAAGCCTGTTGTAAGCGTTATCCTAGGTACTTCTGATCACAGCTCAGTCTATTGGCGACCAAAGACATCCCGCACGATTCGCGTGAATAAGACCCAGAAACACAGTGTGCGCCGGTTCCGGAGTCGTCCATCAACGCCTTCGGGAGATGGATCTCAAGTCATCAATGGTTCGCAGGCCCTGACAGCACGTCTTCCATCAACAGCATGACAGAGTCCTTCAACAACAATCTAAATGAGGCAATCGACACCTATTTCCCTCTGAAGTCAGTGAAACTCCACCCAACTGACAGACCCTGGATGACATCGCGCATTAAGCAGCTGATTCTTGAAAGGCAACGCGCATTCCATTCTGACAAGGATGGCAAATGGAGAGAAATGCGCACCAAGGTACGCGATGAGAAAAAGCGCCTTTTACTCCGAGAAAGTTGGGCACCTAAAAAATACAGATCCACGGAAATGGTGGAGCCTAGTAAACAAGCTATTGGGAAAATTCAGTGGCACAAGTGCTAAAAGTTACGATGTCGATGGCAAAGTTTTCTCAGGAATCGAAGTAGCTGACAGGCTTAATGATTTCTTTGTTTCTGTAACATCTGACGTTCCAGCCCTGGATTGTGATACCCTCCCTGCCTTTTTACCTGCTCCAGACGAGCTACCAACCATCCGCACAGCCGAAGTGTACAAAAAGCTGCTCTCCCTTAGCACCTTCAAAGCCTGCGGCCCTGATGCGATTCCAAACCAAATTCTCAAGACCTTCGCTTTTGAGCTCGCCGAGCAGGGTGACCCACATCTTCGACCATTCACTCTTCTCCGGTGTGTTCCCTAAAGTGTGGAAGGAAGCTCACATCGATCTCTCATATACCGAAAGTATCGATCTTTTCCGCTGACAGCGACCTACAACCAATAGCACTAACAGCTTGTCTATCAAAGGTTTTCGAGGACTTTGTTGTTGGTTGGTTAATAGACGACATCAAAGAGCACATCGATCACAATCAGTTTGGCTCCCTTAAAGGCCGGTCCACCGCATTTTGCCTACTGGACATGATCCACAACTGGCTTTCGTCACTGAAATCGCCATGAACATAACTTAGGGTATATTTCTTGGACTTTTCAAAGGCATTCGATCACATAGACCACAATATCCTAGTGCGGAAGCTCTTGGGAATGGGCGCAAGAACAATTATTGTAAGATGGGTCTGCAGCTTTTTTTCGCAAAGAAGACAAGCTGTGAAGCTTGACGGCGTACTCTCCAAGTGGGCTCCAGTACATGCTGGTGTTCCACAGGGAACCAAACTCGGTCCGATCCTTTTTCTTGTAATGGTAAACGATCTTGCTTGTAGATCTCCCTTGAAATCGAATCATTGGAAGTATGTGGACGACATTACCATTTCTGAAGTAGTCCCCCGCAGCACCCAATCCGTTTTACAGACAGATCTTGACAACATCATAAACTGGGCAAAGGAAAACTCGATGAACCTCAATCCTAAGAAATGCAAAGAAATTTCCATCTCATTCCTTGCGAAAGACCCCGAAGTGCCTCAGCTAGTAATCCATGGTGCGCCCCTTGAAATAGTTAACTCCCACAAAGTGTTAGGCATAATTCTTTGTGACAACCTGAAGTGGAATGAAAACATCGAAGAAATTGTGAACAAAGCATCAAGACGTCTGCATATGTTAAGGATCCTGAAGCGTGCTAGTGTTCCAATATCACACCTTACCACCCTATACTGTGCACTTATCCGATCTGTGATGGAGTACGCCTGTGCAGTCTGGCATAACGCAATCCCATCCCACCTCAATCAACAACTTGAGCGAGTTCAAAAGCGGGCATTGCGAATCATCGTCCCAGGCGTTGACTACAAATCGGCTCTGTCACTGTGCTCTATCACTACCCTGGAAGAGAGAAGAAATGAAATTTGCAAGAAAATATTTAAAGGCGCATGCGAGGCATCATCAAGACTCCACTGCAATATTCCACCCAAGAGGAAAGAAGTTCACGGCCGCTCCCTTCGAAACAAAGAAAAAATCTCCCTACCGCGTTGCAGGACTGAGCGATTTAAGCGAAGTTTCTTCCCAGCTATGACGTTTCTAGATTTGACAAGTTCTCCTAATAATTTAAAATACTAATTAAAGTATCTTCTTAAGCGAGTATTATAATATCACTTTACATTTTATTGAATTTAAATTATGCATAAATTACAAATCACTAAAGATTGTAAAAAGAACGCAATTAGTATCTTTTACCCCTTTTATTGTATAAATAGATTTTTATAGATCTACCCCTTTTATTGTATTATTTTTACCCCTTTTATTGTATAAATAGATTTTTATAGATTTTTTTCAAAAATGAATGTAAACTCTGTAATATATAATTATTTTTATTGTAAATTTTAATGTAAA
>JANCMA020446717.1:0-10863 GCA_024336925.2 Zoanthus solanderi
AGTGCTGTTAAAATTGATTCTTAGTTTTGCTTTTGTTTTTGCAGCCATACTAATAAGTGATTCCATTTTTCATAGTAAATATTCAAAATATTTATCATATTTTAGATTTTTCTATTGTTTAAGTCCATAACATATTTACAATTACTTCGTTTCTGTATTATTTGTTTATATAATTGTTAAGACTATTTACAAGTGTCCCCGATTAGTGCCCCATTTGTGGCGCGCTAGAAGTTTGACAAATTAATAAAGTTTATGTATGTATGTACTTTAAACAGTTCGACTGCTCTGCAAATCAATCTGTAAATCAGTAAATCAAAATCGCTTGCACAAAACTCGAACATATTCTCTTTCTCTTTTAGTAGAGTCAAGGCTAGGGCACACACCGGTACGTCTACATCTTCTCCTGTCTACATCATCACAAAGCAACACAGCTACACGTCTACGCCTCCGTTCTTTTCCTGTTCTGTTGTCATCAGATGGGACTTTGTTTATCTGTTGTCTGCTGGTAGTTGGCAGCATAGTAATATCTGTTTTTTCAGAACAAAAACCAGTTCTTTGAGCTCCAAAAGGTGCGTTGGTAACAACCTGACGACGGTCGAGCATCCTTGTGGTAGTGGAGGAAACATGACCGTTTCTCTGCCTGTGTGGGAAACTCGAACATGCTTTTGATAAACTGTGAATCGGAGTATTTCTTAAACCACTTTCTTCCTTGCTGGTTACTTTTATTGCAGGGAGCTGCTCTCTAAATGCGGCCTGGCTATGTTTCTGGACAACTCTGACAACTTCTTCGTCAGTGTGAGATTGAACTGAGTTGGTTCGATGCCTCAAAACGTTTCTTGGATTGACATAAAATACTTTCCGTTGTGGTATAACTACGGTTGCTTTTGGATTTATATCGTTGTTTTGATTACCTCGCACAGCAATCATTCTTTTAGTTTGTGCATTAAATCCAATTTGTTCTTCTTTAACGATTTGGGGGGGATATTTTGAAGGAAAAAGACCATCTTGATTTGCATTAGTTGTTGAGTGAGGGCAGTTGCTTGGTGTTATTGACGTACCGGCAACGTTTCTTTCAGGATTGGTAAACGAACGTTTCAAAGCTGACTGATAGCTACAGCAAAAGCGTTTCTTTGTTTGGTTATTATGTTTCTCCATCGCTTTTGAAAAAATTGCCTGACGTCCAGAGTTGTAGTTTGGGTAGTCGAACTGTATTCAAGTTTCAACGAAATAGGTTGCCGATAATCGTTTTATAAGCAGTAAGTAGGTTCGCAGAGTAAAAAATATTACCAAAAAAGGAACCATTTTGGGCAAACTAATAAAATCAGGGTGTGGCCTCTGGCTTTAGTTCCATTAGGTTCGCTGCTTTTGTTGTTTCCAATCACGCAACTATTTCTGGTGGGTGAATAAACAAATCAAGTTTACTTTCAAATTAATATGATCTGTTTTAACCCGCGCCGTTTACAGTCATAAACAACGTCCATGTTAGCATTAAAAAATCATTTGCTCAACATGGTTTTCAGTTGAAAATGATATAGACTGTGGAAACATTTTTACTTTAATATATGATAATGATGCGCTGTATCTTTAATGAGAAATGATTTTATGCCGCTATCTAGCATTAATTATTACAAAAAGGAATTGTTTTGGAGAAAATGATGAAAGGAGTTGTCTTTTCACGCGGCCGCCTTTAAGCAGTTGTTCGGGTGTGACTAATTGAATGACCAATTTTGATGGCGAAGATGTAGATTTTCAGTTATTTCCTATCGTCTTAAGCGAAAGAGTTTCGGGTGTTCAGTTTTAATTAAATATTGTACATTGTGACTACTCATTACATGCAATGAACAGAGCATAGCTGTAGAGAAAAGTATTATTACAAAAAGGAATTGTTTAGCAGAACATGGTGAAAGGAGTTGTTTTTTCACGTCGGTCGCCTTTAAGTAATTGTATGGGTGTGGCCATAATTGGATAACCAATTTTGAGGCGAAGATGTAGATTTTCAGTTTTTTTTTTCTATCGTCTTAAGCGAAAGAGTTTCGGGTGTTAAGTTTTAATTAAATATTGTACATTGTGGCTACTCATTACATGCAATGAACAGAGCATAGCTGTAGAGAAAAGTATTATTACAAAAAAGGAATTGTTTAGCAGAAAATGGTGAAAACGTTTGTTACTATTGCGGGCTCACATCTGGATGAGTGCCAGGAAGCTCAGTCTGTTGAGATATCGTTTAACGACTGCATGGTCTGAAACATTAAATTTGCATGAAATAATGAGTTTTAAGCTTTTTTATTGTTTATTGCGGCCCTTTGTAGCTATTTCATTGAAGACTAAAGCCTGGTGTATCTAGACAGAGGTATATTTTGTTGAAATTTATGAACCGTAAATTTATTGTCTTTCATGTTTTACGAGGTGTGCCCAGTTAGGACAAATATATTATGCTTTATCTGTACTAGTTGTTTTTAGACAATGTTTTGTATCATAATCATTCTAGAAATAGTTTATTATATATTTAGTCTTGGTATATGGCTGTATTTGCTGCAGTTTTCACGTGCCGGAATATAATGTTGATGTTAATGTTGAAAGATGGACTCGACGGCTTAGTAAACTCTCCCGAGCTCGCTCCAGAACGAACGAACGGTCAGTTATAGTAAAAACTCTACCGTGTGAAGGGATAAATGTTGATCATGAATTTAAAACCTTTCACCATTAACCTATGATGAGAAATATCAACGTGGTTAGTCCTACGGAGTCAGTTAAACAGAAGTCTTGAGTGAACTTTCTCCAAAATGGCGGATAAAGAAACTGGCGCCCAGGCCTCTAAGACAGAAGGGACGACGGACGAGTTCAGCGTTGTCAGACAGCGAACGTTTACCACCAAAGTAGAAGCTAAGCTAAATCCTTTTACGAGCCAGGTGGCCCATGGAGCCGACGCTTATCTCCGATTTCTGTAGTGTTAAGCGGATGAAAGTCTTTAGATATCTGAACAGACATAACGAGAATGCTGCTGAAAATAAATAGCAAACAGTTACTGTTCATCAGCAGGATACCTAAGTTGCGTGGAATTCTACAATTGGTTTTGACTCCCCCCGGACGGGACACTAATCCATCGCAGGTTAGCTCCCAGCAGACGCTGGCACTCATCTATCTACCCCGGAAGGATGGAAAGCTAAGTTAGCTTAGGCGGCAAAAAAGGCTACAGAAATATTCAAATCTCGGCAGAGCCGGGATCGAACTGGGGACTTTGTGGTCGGAAAGCAGAGATCTTACAACTGCGCTAACCATGCCCACCCACCAGAGGACAAGATCATAAATACAACTTATTGGAAAAGGAATTTCAGGGAGCAAAAAGGTCCTTTAGAAAGGGAATAAATGCAACAGAGTCGTTCTTGATCGTCAAAGTAAAAATAGAAGTTTTGAGACAGGAGAGAAAAAATTTGGAGTTCAAAGTGAACAAGTTGACTAAGGCATATGACTCATTAATAGAAGTTATGGTAGATGTTGGCATCAGAAACAGAATTGTAAATCAGCTTGAATCATGTCAAAAAATGAAAACCAAGGAATATTCAAGGACATAAACAAAAGAATCTCAGAGATGCAACTTGACAGAGAGGATTAATCCAAGCTCTGTGCGTTCACAAGTGTCTACCACAAGAAGCCTTTGAGAAAAATCATCAACTGCCTTAAGTGCATCTCAAAAAATATAAAATGGTGGCCAAAGCAGCGAGGCTTGAAACTGAACTTCACTTTTTAGATGTGGTTACTACTGTTGAAACAGCAATTGAAAGACTTGACAGTAAGGGAGCTGGCAGCAACAAAGGCTTGCATTGAAGCTGTGTCACGAACTGAAGACGATGAGACTTTCGATGATACTGACAATACTCTTTAGGGAGATGGTAGCGAGGAAGTTATGGAGAGCTAGTGAAAATCCCAATTTGAATCTGTTACGTTGCTTACAACTAGAAATAATGTGAACATAATTCCAGGGTCTAAGAATGATCAAGATAAAACCTCAGAAGGCGCAGTAGGAGTCTTACTCAATTAGAAGGTGACATCTCAAGCTATTCATTTGAGTACTTCTGTCACTAACAATGTTTCTTTCATTCATTGTCACCATTGTCAGCTTATCAGCCAGTGTTTGTATCGAGGGAGCAAGCCAATTCTTTTAGTGTGGACGTGATAACTAAATTGAATTGACATAATTGGTCAATTAATTAATGGACAAGGACTTGTTGCCCAAACCTGAACTTGAAGTATTCAAGATCATCTGTGGATTAAAGCCTTTGAAACATTAATCGAACGTGAAAAAACCGAACTAATTGAGCAATTGTACTATCTGAAGAAATTTACCGGAGCTGAGGCGAATTAGTCAATCAGTGGACCTGTATCACTCGATACTCGAGAAGCATATTTAAAGAGAAAGAAAATGACCGACAAATATGGTACCGTTATGAATGAGATTCATTTATTTAACTGTGTTAAACAATCCAGATGAGAACCAAAAGATGTTGAAAAGGCTGGTCAACTTTCTTGTGAACCAGTGGAGTAGTGTCATCAACAAGTGGCTCGGAAATGATAATGAGATCGAAATTCTCTATGAAATTGGGACAACCTCATAAAAAACCACAGAGTAGTACAGTGGGCCAGTTTTCACCGTTTTCAGAATTCTGTAACTTTTTAAGAAAGAAAGAGATAATAGCTTGTAATCCAGTTTACTTCACAACATGCACTCTAGGATAAAGAACCAAAGGGATCTAGTGACCAGAAGAAGTCCAGTTTTGACTTCAGCAGGAAAAGATATCGTAGTGTCTGAAGTTTTGCTAGTGGTTTACAAGAAATCAATGAAAAGAGAAGTGGTGTTCCTCTTAACAAATAACATAAACATTTATGTGTGGTGTGCAAGGAGATTCATGACGTGGATAAATGTCCGAAATTTTCTCCGAAAGAAGAAATTTTGTGAAAGCAACGGGACTTTGCTGGGGGTTTATACGCGCAAGGATAGTCGTAAAAAAAGTATCTGTAAGGTTTGTAATGAATTTTATCCTCAGTTATGCAAGACAGCACACGTCAGTCAAAGAATAAAGGGACCTCACAGGTTAGTTTGAACAAAACAAACTGTATTGCACATTGCCATTGAAGTGTGTAACAAGGTAAAACATCACAATTGCTTACCCAATTCACTTATCTTGCCTGTCCGGCTATAACATGAAACTACCCCCGAAGAGAGAATTATGGTGTATGCCTTGCTTGATCAGTCTGATGTCTGTTTTATAAAGGAAACAACTCTAAAGAGATTCAACGTCACTGTCCCTGAAGTACAGCTTAAGCTTTCAACAATGTTTGCTCAACAAACAGTACCAAGTAAGAAGGTAGCTGGATTTATTGTTCATGGTAAAGAAGAAAAAAATTGACATAGCTCTCCCAGAGGTGTACACAATCCTTACTGCCTGCAGTCAGAATCCCCGCCCAGATACAGCTTTAAAGTGGTCTCATCTTGAATCTGTTGCCAGTTATTCTATAACCTACAGAAGCGATGTAGATGTCAGTCTACTGATAGACATTAACTGTACCCGTGCAATTAAACCGTTAATAGTAGTCCCAGGAAAGAATGATGAACCCTATGGTGTGGAAATAGCCGTGGGGTGGGGTGTTGTTGGTATTCTCAGCCCAAATGTCTATATTGAAGACACACGTACTAAAGAAGTTATGACCCCGCAGCAGATCAATAGAATGTTTGAGCTCGACTTGAACGATACAAAGATAGAAAAAAAAATGTTATTTAAATCCTTTACGAGCCAGGTGGCCCATGGAGCCGGCGCTTATCTCTGGGTTCTGTAGTGTTAAGTGGATGAGAGTCTTCGAATCCCCCTGGATGGGACACTAATCCATCGCAGGTTAGCTCCCAGCAGACGCTGGTACTCATTTGCCTACCCTGGAAGGATGGAAAGCTGAGTTAGCTCAGGCAGAAAAGAAGGTCACAAAAGATTTAAATCTCGGCAAAGCCGGGATCGAACTGGGGACCTTGCAGTCTGGAGGCAGAGATCTTACCAACTGCGCCAACCATGCCCGCCCATACGAAGATAGAGGAGCAATCTATTTCATATGAAGACCGATTGTTTATAAAGAAAGTCAAAGATGATACCCACCAGCGAGAAGATAACTACTATGGAATATCTCTGCCATTTAAAGAGGATGAGCCAAAGATACCAAACAACAAACAAGCAGCTCTAACCCGACTCAGTAAACTTAAGAAGAGCCTTGTAAATGATGAACAGCATCGAAATGATTATCTGAGTTTTATGACCAATATCATTAACAGAGGATATGCTGAAAGAGTCCCTTAAGATGAGATGGCAGATGAGAATGGTAAGACGTGGTATATCCTACACCCAAAATAAACAAAAAAATCAGAATTGTCTTTGACTGTAGTGCTTAGTTCCACGGTGAATCTCTTAACCAACACCTGCTTCATGTTATGCAGATTCCGTCACGAAAGGGTTACCATCATGTGTGGCATTGAAGGTATATTTCATCAAGTCAAGGTAAACGTCGAACATCGAAAAACCGCAACTTTCTCAGGTTTCGGTGGTGGTACGATAGGAACTTTTCATGTAGCTTAATCGAGAACAGAATGACTGTACACCTCCTTGATGCTATGTCATCTCCCGGATGTGCAAATTTTGCATTAAAGATAGCGGAAGATGATGCTGAAAAAAAAAACCGGACGTGAAATTGGCAAAATTTGTATAAACAAATTTTTGTGTTGATGATTGTTTAAAATCAGTGGCAACAACTGTAGCTGCCATTGTTCTTGTTGAGAGCACCAGGAAGTTCTGTGAAAAGAGAGGATTCCATTCACACAAGTTTTTAATCAAACAGCGAGAAAGTACTTTTAAGTATCCCACTGAAGAGATAGCAAAAGGAATTCAAGGTATTAATCTAGTTGGAAACAGTTTCCCAATTAAGAGGGCCCCTTGGGCGGGCGTGGTTGGCGCAGTTGGTAAGATCCCTGCCTTCTAGCCGCAAGGTCCCCGATTCGATACCCGGCTTTGCCGAGATTCGAAAATTATTGTGACCTTCTTTTCCGACTAAACTAACTCAGCTTTCCATCCTTCCGGGGTAGGTAAATGAGTACCCGCGTCTGCTGGGAGCTAACCTGCGATGGATTAGTGTCCCGTCCAGGGGAAGTCAAAGACTCTCATCCGCTTAATGCTACAGAAACCGGAGATAAGCGCCGGCACCATGGTCTACTAGGCTTGTAAAGAATTTAGCTTTTTTAGCTTGGTATTTGGTGGTGTGTAGAATCTGACAGCCTGCAATTTAGAATTGAACTGAAGGATGAGACGAGGGATCTTGTCATCAGTGAGTTCTGTCCTCAATTATCTTGGCATACTTGCACCCTTTGTCTTTAGAGGGAAGATCATTTTGCAAGAAATGTGCTGTAAGGATCCGACTGGGATGATGAGGTTCCAGACTCAATTAGGCCAAAATGGGAGAAATGGCGAAGTAAACTCTCGCCACTAGCAGCCCTGAAAATATCACGTGCCTGTAGACTTTGGGCAGATAAAGTCAATTGAATTACACCATTTCTCAGATGCTAGAAGTAGAGATTATGGTCAGCGTTCTTATTTATAGATGATTAACATTTCCAAAATATTGTTTGCTAGTATTGGCCAAATCTCGTGTGACTCCCTTGAAACCGATAACGATTCTAAGACTTAAGATTTCCGGCGCATCATTTTTAAATGAAAGTCAGTGCATGACTTCAGAAGGAACTCGAATATGACCACATAAAGGAAGTTTCTGGAGTGACAGTAAAGTTGTCATTGGTTACATATCGAATGAAGTACAGTAATTTCATGTCTTTGTGGCCAACCGAGTGCAGCAAATTCGTGATTATACATCATCTGATCACTGGAGGTATGAGGAGTCCATGCAAAATTCAGAAAACGAAGCTTCGCGAGAACTTGGTGCTCAAGAACTGATTCAAAGTTCAAGGTGGTGGAATGGACCTGACTTCCTCTGAAAGGAATCAAACCTACAGGAGTCCATTGAAGACTTAGTGTACCTTTCACCAAATGACCAAGAAGTTAAGCATGTTTTATCCTTTGCTACACATTTCCAAGAGTATGACACCTTGCTGAAACCATTGAAGTATTTCTCGGATTTGCACAGAGCGGGGAAGGTGTTTGCCTCCGCCTTCAAGAGACGTTTAGAATTCTGCGAAGTAAGGGAGAACGCCTGAGTAAGACATACAGCAGCGGCACAAACCAGTGTATGTCGAGGACCTAAATTGAGCAGAGCTCGTGATCGTCAAAGGAGTCCAGAGAGAAGCCTTTAACGATCGAAAAATTGCTTGCAGTCGCCATAAAGCAATGAATAAAATACATTCGCTCTATCGTTTAGATCCTTTCTTGGACAATGAGAGCATCCTTCGAGTTGATGGTCGGATTGAACTTGCAGACCTTCCAAAGCATGTGCGTCATCCAGTCATACTCTCAAGAAATAGACTTGTGACTAAACTTGTGATCTATTAATTTCATCACTGAAAAGACAACTCATCAAGGATTTGGTATAACTTACAGTTGAATTAGATCCCCTCCGGTTTTTGGATTATTGGAGGCAGAGCAGCTATAGATAATCACATCTCAAAATGTCTCAAGTGTCGTAAACTTCGTGGTGCTTCACAACAACAGAAGATAGTCAATCTGCCAGACGACCGATTAAAGCCCTGTCTACCCTTCATCTACAATGTCGTGGAATGTTTTGGACCATTCGTAGTAAAGGAGGGTCGATGTTAAGAGATATGGAGTTGTCTGCACATACATGGCATGTCGTGCCGTGCATCTCGAGGTTGCCCATTCGCAGAACAAAGATTTCTTTATGAATGTCTATCGACGCCTTGTTGGTTGCAGAGGACCCGTATGGCAGCTTAGATCAGATCAAGGGAGTAATTTTGTAGGTTACATCAACGAGCTGAAAGAAGCACTTACAACAATGGAAAAAGACAGTCCAGCAAGAATTACTAAAGGACAATTGTGACTGGGTTAAATTCAAATTAAACGTTCCTCATGCAAGTCATGCAGGAGGTGTTTGAAAACTCCAAATTCGCACACTTAGAAGTATCTTAGCTGCATTGCTGGAGAGCCATGGAGCACAGATAGATGATGAGTCCCTCGGAAGCTTCATGGTGGGGGCTGAGGCCATTGTAAACAATTGACAACTGACAGTTGAAGATGCCCATCATCCAAACTTTCCTGAAGCTCTTGAAATCCGTATGCTATATATTCCGAAGAGCTTTTACTGAAACACATCTGTTAATGTCCTCATTTTCTCTTTGTTTACAAGATAACCATCAGCTATTGATCAACGAGCGATCCGAAGCCACAATTCAGCGGAACGCACTGATTTAATGTTGTAGGAGTTATCGGCTCCTACTTGCTGTCCCAACTACCATCAAAGCTTAGCAATAAAATCGGTCTATACCGCGATGACGGACTGGCTGCACTCGTCGCAACACCGAGGCAGATTGAAAATATCAAGAAGCGCATCTATAAGACCCTCAGCGATAATAACCTCAAGCTGACCATCGAGGCAAATAAGAAATGCTTCAAATATCTCGAAGTCACACTTGACCTCAGGACTGGGTGTTTCAAGCCATACACCAAGCCCAACAACACGCCACAATATGTGTACCGTGACAGCAACCACCCCCCTCCATCTTCCGTAATATACCTGAGGGCATTAATAGAAGACTATCCAACATTTCTTCAGACAAGAAGGCATTCGACATATCCACACGACCCTACCAAGAGGCATTAGACAAAAACGGCTACAACTACCGGCTAAAATTCAACCCAAGACCACCAAGGGCCAAACGCAACAGAAATAGAAACACAATATTGTACAACCCACCATACAGTGCCAATGTGGCCACCAACATCGGCCGCAAATTTCTACGAATTATCGACACAAGTTTCCCCGAGGGCAGCCCTTTGCCCAGAATATTCAACAGGTATACTGTGAAGCTAAGCTCCATGCCTAACATCCAGGCTATTATAAGATCCCACAACACAGCTGTGCTCAACAAAGCACGAAACGGCGAATCGACCAGACCCAAGCAGTGCAACTGCCGCAAGAAAGAGAGCTGCCCCCTGTCTGGAAAGTGCCAGGCAACAAGCGTTGTATATCAAGCTACAGTCACAAGATCAAATGGCAAACCAAATGAAACTTACATCGGATTAACGGAAAGCACATTTAAATCGCGTTATCTGAACCATAACAGCTCATTTGGAAATATCAACAAATCTAACGCAACTGAATTAAGCAAATGCATCTGGTCTCTGAAAAACTCCAACGTTAACTACTCTGTCTCGTGGGAAATCCTTCAATCCTGCAAAGCATGCTCAGCCAAATCCAAACGATGTAATCTGTGCCTTCACGAGAAATATGTAATTATCTGTCACCCGGAACTTAGCTCCCTGAACACTAGAAAGGAGCTTGTCTCAACTTGCCGTCACAGAAAAAAAGACCTATTGTACAAAAAATAGCCCCTTTCTTAACTTGGAACAATGGACCCTTTATCTGTATTGTACTTAAATTTCGCGCCCTTCAATTTTATTGTATACTTTTGCGTTTTGTATATTTAATAAGTCGCCTGACAAGTACAGCGTTAGCTGCACGAAACAGCGTTGTATCGACAAGCAATGTTGACTTGAACATTTTTTTATTGTATTTTCGCTCTACACTTATATCGAGTACTCTGCCTGACGGTTTGTCCAATTTGTCCAATTAATATATATTTAAGCATTAGAGCATAACTTTCTATGACTTTATCGGTGAAATAGAGCACGCGTGATGTTGGGAGAG
>JANCMA020446822.1:0-10860 GCA_024336925.2 Zoanthus solanderi
ACTGACAATGGGCGCCGCCATATTGCCTTCTCTCCCCAAATTACAGCTGACCACGCAGAGTTGCGGTCGCGCGAACTTATATTACTTCCGGTTCCGTTACATTGCGCCCTCTTTTCTAAGAGATCTTAATACAAATAAAGCTTTGTTATTGTAACTAAGAATATTATACTATATAATATACTCTTTCTACTAAAGCTATCATCTCAAATTCATTTGACTGGCATGTAGACTATTATGCTAACGAATCTGCATCGACTTAAAATGGTGTTTAAAAAATTGATTGATAAGTTTAGGAAATTGCATTCGGCCCTTGCGATTCTGCGAACTTCAAACATCAAGAGCGACTATTAATCAAGAAATGCAAGAGCAATTTCATGCAATTTTTACTTTATTATATTCTCAACAACCGTATTTCGGCATAAAATACTTTAAAACATTTTATCTAGCTCTTCGTGTTCGTACTATTTAATTTTCTGGTTGACTTTCCGTTCTGTCGCCCAATTCTGGCAAACTTTCAACAAGGTCTGCGTTGCTTTCAGAGTATTGGTTTGAAATAACAAAACGATTGTCAGACATTTGATAAGTCAGTTATGTTTCCATAACAACTTCCGTATTGCGCTTAATAACCTAAAATGCACTCTATAACCTGTTTAAACACTTATAATTATCCAATCAGAAACGAGATATTTTGCTGAGAATATATTAAACGCCTATACACAAAAACTGTAACTAACGCTGCAGTCGAGCACGGCGAAATCACCTGACCCGACTTTATATAGCTTTGTACTTATTTGTCAAACTTCATATTAGTTTTGGAAACTAGATGAGATAGTTTTGTATAAAATCTTGCTACCAAGAGACAACTTACATCAATACTATTATTGGCCAGTAAAACAACATATTGTTGACAAATTAACAACCACACAACCACCATTACCAGTCTGATCCCTTTTCCATCCTTAAGCATCACAACATTTACCTCACAAAGCAAACTATCGTTGCCTCTGAAGCCAGAAAATGATCGTGTGAATATCTAAGAAAAACTTAACACTATTCATTTCAGCTAAAAGCCTTTGTCCCACGTAAAACACAACAAGGGCGCTATTCACCTGTATAACACTTGCGGTTTCCGCTTGCTGTAACTTACTCAACACTCCTCTCAGTATCAAATCCAGGTTCTCACCCAGATTGGGACCAACCTATATTGAGAGTAGAGAATAGATACAATTGAGTGGGAAATTATCACTACATCACCATCCTGATCAATATCATAATATAACAACGATCACCATTTCTCTATTCATCTTCATCACTATCCTTATTAATATCACAATATTCCATATTATATTACAACAATCACCATTTCTCTATTCATCTTCATTACCATCCTGATCAAAGTCACAATATTACTGCCACAATTGCCATTTCTCATTTCATCTTTATCACCAAAAGTTTCACAATATTCATTATCATTGTTAACACCATCATCATTTCCCATTTTACCTACACCGCTATCATCACCATCCCGATTACCAATATCACAATATTCACTACCATCACCATCATCACCATTTTCCACTTCATCTTCCCAATCATTATCATCATCGCCATCACCAACATCAAAGTATTCACTACGTTATTAATTTCCCATCTTACCTTCACCATTATCATTATCATCAATATTACAATATTCACTACTATCAACATCTTAACTAACATCATTATCATCTTTATCGATATCGCAATATTTACTACCATCGCCATCATCAACTTTTCTAGTTTCACCTCACCATCATCATCAGGATCACACCATTCTAATTTTCACTATTGCAAACATAATCACCAATATTTAAATCATGGACATCCCAATTCGCTTCAAAATTCAAACATTACCATCATTTTCATTTTCATTATCGCAATCATTATCACAAATACTTAAATCATGTAAATCACAATTCCCTGCAAAATTCAAACAACATCACCACCATCATTCTTATTTTCACTATTGCAAACATAATCACCAATATTTAAATCATGGACATCCCAATTCCCTTCAAAATTCAAACATTACCACCATCATTTTCATTTTCATTATCGCAATCATTATCACAAATACTTAAATCATGGAAATCACAATTCCCTGCAAAATTCAAACAACATCACCACCATCATTCTCATTTTCGTTATCGCAATCTTTATCACCAATACTTAAATCATGGACATCATAATTCCCTGCAAAATTCAAACAACATCACCACCATCATTCTCATTTTCATTATCGCAATCTTTACCACCAATACTTATATCATGGACACCACAATTCCCTTCAAAATTCAAACAACATCACCACCATCATTCTCATTTTCATTATCGCAATCTTTATCACCAATACTTAAATCATGGATATCATAATTCCCTGCGAAATTCAAACAACATTACCACCATCATTCTCATTTTCATTATCGCAATCTTTATCACCAATACTTAAATCATGGAAATCACAATTTCCTGCAAAATTCAAACAACATCACCACCATCATTCTCATTTCATTATCGCAATCTTTATCACCAATACTTAAATCATGGAAATCACAATTTCCTGCAAAATTCAAACAACATTACCACCATCATTCTCATTTTCATTATCGCAATCTTTACCACCAATACTTAAATCATGGAAATCACAATTTCCTGCAAAATTCAAACAACATCACTACCATCATTCTCATTTTCATTATCGCAATCTTTATCACCAATACTTAAATCAAGGACACCACAATTCCCTGCAAAATTCAAACAACATCACTGACCTTCTTTACTAAGGTTGACACAAGACGGCCGACGAACGAGGCAGTAAACTCTGGCCCCCTGGGGTCCAACAGATGTAACGTTACCCGAACAACGTAAGATATACCATTATTTCCTTGCGCATCACGCCTGTAAGAATTGAAAAGCAAGAGTATAAACGAAGCACGATTACTGACGACAGCATAGCTCTCCATAACTTTATAATCTTCATTTACTGCCTGTTGAATCATCGCATATTTAGTTACTTTTGCTAACTTATATGACACTGAATGGAACATCTCCTGGATATATTTAGGAATTATTTATTCTTTATGTGCCTATGCGAATACAAAACTTTTGAGAGTCCCTAAAAGAAAGATGATTAAATTCGGAGATAATAGATATCTGAACAGACTAACTAGAAGGTTGCTGAAAATAAATAGCAAAACAGTTACTGTTCATTAGCAGGATACCTAAACTGCGTGTAATTCTATAATTGGTTTCGGCTCCATTAAATCCTCCATTGACTCCATTAAATCCTCCATTAAGGCGCTCACTGTTTGTAATCCGAAACATTAAGATTTCTGCCTGACCGCTTTAGGAATACTACACATTTTCTAAAAAAAAGGCTTATACCTTCAGTTATTTCATTCTATTTATTTTTATTTTAGCATATTGTTAGAAAAATGAGACTTGTTTCCGTATAACCACACCTTTTTTCTTATTATGAGAATTACTCCTACAAAAGGAAACGAAATGGAGATTTTTTTTCAAAAAGTGGAAGACATTTAAGTGCAAGAGCAAAAATCCGCAACGTGGGGCGATATTCAGTCTGTCTTGACAATTTATACATTGTATTTTGTTATTGCTCTCACTAATTTACCGAAAGGTAATTTATACTTTAAAGTATAAAAATTCAATTTGAAAATATCATCATTACGAATTATCAAAACTTGCAAAGAAAATAGAACATCCTGGGTTTTAAAAACAACTTAAGCGAAAATCTTATTGAAGATGCAGTGTAAATCAAAATATGGTATTCTTATTGCATTCGATAAAGGAGAAGGCATACTAATCCCGTCTTTGGTCGCAGAATTAGGCTTAATTCTATCCCAGTTTGAGCGATTTTCGTAGGTACATACGTAAGCACAGAGTGGAAATTTCTCGAACGGCAAGTTGGTGACTGATGTTGATCAGTAAAGTTTTTTGTCGTTGTTTTATTGGCTGCTTCTTAAAGCCTGATTTCCATATAATCGTCCAGGTCACTTATCATGCTTCAGAATTCCTCGAGATGGAGGTAAATGCTTAGCCAAAGATTTGTTGCCCCTCTACTGTTTCTTCAGCATGTTTTTGCTTCGACTGCAAAGCTTTGTGAGCTTTCTCAAACTCTAAATAGCTGACTAGCTTTATAGCATTTTAGTGTAAGATATCGTTCAAAGCACGCATTCACCCTGGCAGTGATGTAAGCTGGCAGTCTTTTCCATCTTTGGTTCTAACAGCGAGTATGGATTTATTTAGCAATTCATTTAGTTGAGCAGGAAGTATTTCTTCAAAATTCCTGAGCTCATCCTACCTTAAGTTTAAGGAATATTCTTGCTCAAGTATGAAGTAATCTATTGTTCCCGAAGGAGAGCAAATGCTATCACTCCTTCTATTTTGATTTCACAGCAAATCTCGTGCCTTTGCCCTCCACTGTGAAGTACAGCAAATCTCGTGCCTTTGCCCTCCACTGTGAAGTACAGCAAGTCTCGTGCCTTTGCCCTCCACTGTGAAGTACAGCAAATCTCGTGCCTTTGCCCTCCACTGTGAAGTACTATCGTTCTTGACTCTTATTAGACGAAAAATGCACTTTTACAGTCATTTCCTTTTCTGACTGGCTGTTTGTGCATTTCGTACGAATATTACGCGGGGTTTTTCATGTGTCAGGGTCCGAGATTAACGGTCGAACGACTACTATTTTTCACTGACGACCCGATCTCCGAAAATGGTAGTCCCACTGACGTCCTGAGTTTTTTCTAAAATATATTTTTTCCTTAGGTGATGGATTCCATGATAATCTTACATTTTCCCATGGCTAAAATTTTTCCTGTTTTAACTCTGAAAAATTTATTAAGTAACATTAGCTAATTTAACAAGAATTGGTTTCTTGAGTAAAGAATGATTAATATATGGTTGAATACAGTGTGGGTAGGAAGTGGGGACGACCAAATTTTTCTCTGGACGACAAAATCCTAAAACTTGGTCGTCCTCTGACCTCTTTCAAAAGTTACCTTCGGACCCTGTGTGTAAATTTTAGTATATAAATCTTAGTATGTGACAGATAAATAAACTTACAATAGGTTGCTGTGTATCTTATCTAACTATATAAATTATTACTCTATATAATTAATTACTAAAATGCTGAAATGAAACGTTACAGAGTGAACAATAAAATAAATTGAACGTAACAGGTCTACCAACCAAGACAGCAACTGATCTGCTCCTGCGATGACAAACGCTCGCATGCATTCACCGCCGCTCTTTAAAAAGAGAATAAAAAAGCATAAGTGAATAAATAAATAAAAAAACAAACAAACAAACGAACGAACGAATAAATAAATAAATAAATAGAGGAGGTGACCTCTCGAGCTTTAGCCCGGCCCTTCGTCAGACAAACGCTCGAAACCTCAAATAACTGTGAGTAAAAAAATTGATTATGTAGGTGTTTTGTGCTTAGCTTAGCTTGCTGTTCAAAAACCCAAATTTTAAAAATGGCAAATTGCGTGTTAAATTACAAAAGGCTAATGTGCGAAACGTCAACACTTTATACTAATAAGCTTGAGTTCCCGACTTGACTCGTTGTAACTTACCACCGAAACACTTTCAGTCTTTGAAAATATAAGTTTCCTAAAGTATACTATACGCAGCTCTGTTTTGCAATTAAGTGAGTAACTCTCCAAAAATTAAGAGTCTCAACACTGTTTTAGTTGCTGTCATAATACAATTCTTTAAAACCGACTATTACATTAAAAAATTAAAGCGCTATTTGTGCAGTATTATGGCACGTTCAACTTCGAAGAATAAAATGAAAACAGAAGTTAGCGCCAGGTGTGAACAGAACTCTATAAAATAAGCACTGACGTGATTGACGTGATTAAAACCTTACTGCAATGTAGGTAAAACAAAATCGATTCAGCTGTTCGTTTTCCGAATCTAGACGGATCTCGAGCAATTAGGTTTTCCGTTTAGATAAAACTGTTACTAATCACGTGAGTTTCCTAATACTATCCGATTTCTTCTTATTTCTATTATTAGTACAAATCTAGTCACTATCTATCACAAATACTGCAATCTGATTGACTACTGTACTTGCTACCCATCAGTTGACAGATAATGCTTGCGCGTTGTAAACAAGGAATTCAATATGGCGTCCCTTTCCCGCTTTTCAGACGTTTCGAAAGAGGAATTTTAAAAACGCTCTTAAAAGCAATCCCTGAGAAAACTAAAAGAGCAAGAAAATATGGTATAAAAAATTTCAAAGGTAAGAAAAAATATGAATCTGAAGTATAAATTTGTCATTTTCACTCGACGAATAGTCGCTGGTGTATCATCAGCATTGGTTGTTTAAATAAATTCAATAACTGTTTATCAAAAAAGTATTGTTGTTCTTTTGTTTCTTCTTCAGGGATTTCTACTAAAACGATCAGGATACTCGCTCTCAATTTCTACAGCCAATCGATAGAATGTCTCTGCTTTGTCCTCGTCATTCTATCAGGCGATAGAAATTGCGAGCTCGTATTCTAATTGTTACTTAGAACGTTTGTAAAAAGGGAGATAAATTGTTTTAGTAAAGCACACAACACAAAGGTCAATGATGAAAGTCACAGCTAAGGTTGCACATTTCGTGCACATTAACATTTGACTCACCTGTAAGACTGCGTTGTCATCTGAGCTCAGGACAGTTTTTACAGTTACGGGGAAAACTGTGTTTAATATATATTCCTCAAATGGCGGTTTGTTTGCTTTCACAATGTGAACTAGTATGTCCATACAGATCTATCGAACAGATGACCATTAGTAACAGCTGCTCATCATAATATACTCACAAATTGTTATTTATTTTATCAAAACCCACACAACCGACGAGCTATTTCCACCACGAGAAATGTTCCATAAATCGTTCAAAAAGACTGACGACAAATGTCAGTTCCTCTAGATATCCAGTATCAATCAACAAGTTCAACAGCCGACTCTCAGCCATTTCTTCATTTTTGTCTTTATTTACGATGATATGAACAATGTTGTCAACAAATAGCAACATCACTCAGAGTTCATACAACTATTTCCATAATCGCAATTACTATCGTCATAAATATAATTTCCATCGTCATTGTCAATCATTTTACAATCATCATCTTCTTTGTCGTCGTCATCGTCATAAGCATTATCATCACCATTATAATCATTTTCAGCATCATTACCACATCATCATCATGCATGATTACCATTAGCATCATCCTGGTCATCATTGGTATTATCACCATCACCATCATCACCATTATCATCAAAATCATTATCATTATCAACATCATTGCCATCGTCATCATCATCATTTCCTTCATCATCATCACTGCCGTCATCATCATTGCCGTAATCATCATTGCCGTCATCATCATCATCATTGCCGTCATCATCATCATAATCATCACTGCCGTCATCATCGTTATTGCCATCATGATTCATCATCAGCATCACTAACGTCATCATCACTACCATCACCATCATCATTGCCGTCATCATCATCATTATCATCATCATCAAGGTTATAATTATCATCATCATCATGGCCATAATCATCATAATTGTGATTGCCATTATCATCATCATCACATTCATTACCGTCATCATCATCATTACCGTTATCATCACCATCATGGTTATAATTATCATCATCATGATCATCTTCATCAGTATCGCTACAGTTACCATAATTGTGTTCATCATTATCATCATCATCATTAATTTAATTACGTAACTAGTGAGGCGAATATTTGATTGCATCAAAGTGCATTTTTCTATTTTGTATTATGAGACACAAACGATTATCAGCCTATCCAACTGTGATTGCGTTTTAATTTATACCGCAGTTTGTTTTGAACAATCTTCGCGGTCTATGATCAATTGTCGCCATATCTTAATGTTGTACTCACCGCATTTACTCCCAAGACTGTTTTGTCCGGGGGAGACTGGAATATACTAACAACAGTTGGAAGAAACCGTTGTTGCAATAACTGTAAATTTAAAAAAATAGGAATTAAAATATAAAGCATTTTTCTACTAGCAAACACTTCATTTTTTTAATTTTCGTTAATGCCTTATTTTCATGATAAATTATTTGTAAAAATACAACACTAAAATATTTCAGTTTCGCTATTCTCAGTTTTACATTCTTTAAAGAACAGCGAATTGCTAAACACTTTGAAGAAAAAGACAAACATTTTTACAAGCATGTTTCGATGGAACCAGCTTTCATCGTCAGTATTTTGGATTTAAAGACAAGTAACTTTATAAAAATAACTAGTCCTGTCGGAAAATGAAATGCTTACTAAAATTATAATCTTAGTTTGAGTATTTAAGCGCTTTACCTTGTTGGTTCCTTCATTCTCTGCAAGTTCTTTGAATAAATCTTCTACAAGCGGTACAATTGCAGCATCTGAATAGAAAACATCGAATCAGTAAATCCTCTGCAAGCGGTATAATAGCATCATCTGAAGTGAAACATCTAATCAGTAAATCTTCCACAAGCGATACTATGAAAGCATCTGAACTGAAAACAAAAGGAAATGTACAAAAACTTAAAGGAAATGGTCAAAACTTGTGACGATTGTTTTACTTGACGTTCTGGCGCTTACAAAAAGCTGCAAATTTACTTATTATTAAAATAGACGAAAGCTTGAATTCATGGTGAAAATAAAATCATTTTGCACTTTTGGTGTCTGCAATCGTTTACGTATGTGAAGTATCTTGTACAAGGAAGTCAAACTCGCCACTACACTTAAGAAAGAATGTGATCTGCCCAATCAAGCGCAAAATGTGGCACAATTTATAAGATCTTCGATTTAGAAACTTTGGAAATCTTTTTTCTGCTAAAGTTGGCTCAGCTTTCCATCCTTTCAAGGTCGGTAAATAGAATATCAGCGTGTGCTGGAAGCTATAACCGACAAAAAGTTCATTGGGGGTATTTTTCAAAATTCTAGTTGCAACTTTACAATTATCTGAACTCACCGTTTGCATACTTGATGAATAAAGCGATAGCTAAAGGACTCAGTCGTGACTCGTACGAAGCTGTGAAACTACGATCAACCTGCAATATCAATAAGAGTGTGGTTATTTCTGTGTATACCGTGAAGCATTTATGATTGGCTGAAAGATTTGGTTTGTTTTCTTTATGATTTCATTGGTTCAAACATTTGTGAAACATAAAAAGTTTCTGGTATGGATAAAAAAAAGACATATAGGACGATGTAACAAAGTCCAATCTCTTTTATTTTTTAAAATTATGTGGTAGATTGATTTAGACTGCTTGAACCTTTTAGTTTAGAACATTCGCGGTAAAACTCATTTTTAGAAACTGACCTGCTCACAACAGTTTCTTTCGAAATGCGTCTTCAACGACACACTACCAAAGTTAGTTCACGTAGCCGGATAATGCATCTTTTGCCCGTCTTTATACTAGAGACGTATAACCAGACAAACTACAAAAGTTTGCCCAAGTTCATCCATATGGATGAAGCTGGGCAAACTAGTATAAAAACGCCAATAAAGGACCCACTAAAATGACCTGCTCCCAAAATCTGAGACTTCACAGATAAGTTTGTAAGAGGGCTACAACGGTATTGCAGAAGCTATGGGTTCAAATCCTGCTTAAGTCTGAATTTACTTTCAGTCATATTAACAAATATATAACATAAAAAATAACGATAAAAGTTAATGTTTTGAAATCTGATTAAATTGTCATCTTTGTGAATAAATCGTTCTTAAAAATAAAGTAGGTCTACCCAAACTCCGCTACAAAAACACATGTAAAAGTGCATTGAAGTGTGCCGATGTCCTTGATCAAGGGGAATCAACAGTGTACATTAGGGCGGAATGGGGGAACCTCACAAGGATAGTTTGTAAGGTGCATAACACAAAGAGAGTGTTGGAATATGAAAAGAGACGGGCTCGTCGCAAAGCGGAAAAGAACTAGTTTGAAACTGCGGCCATACTCGTTTCAGTCATGCAGACTGCAAAACGTCGAATTTTAGTGTTATTCTTCATTTCAACTACTTAGAAAAAAATCGCTATTAATATGTACATTAATAAACGTTCATGCTTAAAATCCATAAAATTGAACTGTTCCCAGTAGCTTTGGAGTTAAGAGCATTTTTGGAAAAGGTACTCCATCAGTTTTGAGCTCCTGGAAGCTCACTCTTCAATGGCATGTAATCAATCGGCTTTTACAATGCGATGACACTAAACAAGAGTACGAATATGGCAAGTCTAAAAGGTTACTTTGAGGATTAAAAGCTGTGTTGGTGCAGAAAATATTTTAAAGTTAGACATAACCTCACGTTTTGCATTAGATTGGTTCCGTAGTTACCTGCAAGATCGGCGGCAATATGTACGCATCGGCAGCGAACACTCCACCATTTGTGCTCTATCGCATGGAGTGCCTCAGGGTTCAATTTTAGGCCCAGCTTTGTTTAATATATACATCAATGATTTACCTACCGTACCTAAATGTTGTACACTAGAATCGTATGTTGATGACTCGAAACTGTTTCTGTCCTTTCAAGTTAAAGATTCTCTTGATGTAGCTACACAGGTAAATGACGATCTTAAAAGAGTAGCTTTTTGGTGTAGCCAGAACAGTCTTCTGATCAATCCAACAAAGACGAAGGTCCTTGTAATAGGCACACGGCAGATGTTACAGCGCGTACCCTCTGATTTGAACCTTGTTCTACTCGGAAAAAAATTGGTCCCCGTCCCTTCGGCCAAAGACCTTGGTTTATTTGTGGACTCTAACCTAAGTTTCGATGAACACATTACAAC
>JANCMA020446926.1:0-10860 GCA_024336925.2 Zoanthus solanderi
AGATCCTTGTGGCACTCCACATAGGACTTTTTCCTTAGTAGAAATGTGATGCCCAATTTCTGTAGTTTGAATTCTTTCAGTTAAATATGAACGAAACCAATCCTGGACTACACCACGGATTCCATAATGATACAATTTATACAACAAAATGTCATGATCGACCGTATCAAAGGCTTTTTTAAGATCGATAAAAACCCCACATTTAAACATACTGTTGTCCATGTTTTTTTTTATTTATTTTTTTAATTTTTAATTTTTTAGTTTTTTTTTTGTTCAGATGTTAGTCTTCAGTTCAGATGTGGTGGCTCATTCGCCCAAGTCCAAAACCCTGGAGAAAGTTTTCTTTGCACTGTTGCACAATGATTGTTGTCTCGCTTTGTTCGATAGTATATATTCTTGACGACTCAATTTTGGAGTGGATTCCATTGCTGCCCCAGGGACCCCCCCCTATCACATTATTAGTGCCACATGTTTGATATTTTTGAAGTTTTATTTGGTTCACAACTCAACTTTTGCTTATATCAATGTTCAGTCCATAAAGGTTCTAGGCTTATAAAATTCCACGGTTCTAGGTTTATAAATTCCAAGGTTCTAGGCTCATAAATTCCAAGGTTCTAGGCTCAAATGTTCCAAAGGGTTCTAGGCTCAATATTCAATATATTACATAAACAGAAACCAGATAGTTAACTTCATACAATTCTCAAAGAAATAATGTCTACTCTCGCTCAATTCTTATTTTTCTCTGCTGGGGGTCTCTAATCACGTGAGCCGAAACTCGCGCTATCTACAACGGAAGTAAAGTCTCATACACCACATGCTTTTTCTCCTGAAACTCTTATTTATGGCAGTGCTCACTCAGTCGCTATGTAAAATTATGCATATTCAAGTACAATTTTTTTAAACGTGTTTATAGCTCAACAGTATTCCCTTTACCTTTGGTAATAACTAGATTGATTAATTAAAATATTGTAATAAGCCAATCCGGTTTTATAAACCAAGCAAAGGTAGTCCTATATTAGAGCTACAGTAGTTCACACTAAAGTTAGTTTCTATGAATGTTTTAAACGTTTTGTGAATGTCAAGTTGTTTAAACAAACAAGAAGCTCTTAAGGATCCTACACTGTGTTGTCTGTAACGAATCTTTGATCTTTTCTAAAAGATTCTGCCATCTAAACAAACACCCCCCATTTTGTCACCAAAAAATTACAGGCTTTAGAATTTCCCTGTGCAATATGCATGTGCATATTTTGGCAAGATAAAGTTCCCTACATTGAACACTGAACCAGACTAAAACAAATGTGCTGCCTAAATTTCAACTCATGCGGCCTTACAGTGTGGCACGATTAAAAAGTCAAGTAAACAACTTCTTTTTTCTTGTCAGTCAAACCCAAACCTCTGGTACTGCAACTACAACAGGTTCTCCAGTCACCACAACATCAGACTCCTCATCAACAAGGGGAATATCTGTTGCAGATGCTGAGTCAATCTTGGGTTGGTATAAAGTATAACTAGAAAATAGTTGTCACTAAAGCTGCCCCCTTAAAAGTTGGAGTATATCCTGAGGTGAAACTTTTTTTCAGGGATCGCAGTTTTTGTTTTCAAATAAAAAAAATATCATTTTTCGTCCCATCAGCACCACCTGTTCCTAGTCAATGATTAGGACGTTGGACGGGTTGCAATAGCATCTGTTTGTCCTTGCAGACAAACTAATTTTCTAATATAAGGTGTGACTTTCTCTTATTGCTCTGCAGTATCATCTTAGGATGAGTGATGATTTAAAGTATGTTACCAATTAGCCTGGTGTAGGACCTCCAAGATAATTACTGAGGAGAAAGCTGGCAGTTAAAAACAGAAACTGACAGTTTCTATACTATTATAAATTATGTTCATAACTGTTACAGTATTTACTCCAGTATTTAAATTTTTTGTTGTCATTTATTTGAGGTCAATGTTTATTAGAGGCCACCAATATAAATTGTTTGCACAAAATCAAATTTTATGGATAATAGAAGTGAAAAAGGTGTTATTTTTCTAATCTCAGTGATTCATTTTGCCCTGCGTTTTACATATTTTATGCATTACATTCATTAAATACCCATTGGTTTCTGTCGAGCGTGTCCCAAGTATGCATTTAAATAAAATCTCAGTTTCCAGTTTCTATTTTTATCGCAAATTCTGTTTTTCTGAACACGTTGTCTCTTTCCTCTCTTGCAATAATGTTTAGAGGGGTACCGAAGATAGCTACTATCAGCTAAGGTGAAATAAAAACTTTGATTGGCTGAAACAGAAATAGGCAACCAATGAAATTGTCCCATCCTCGAATCGCAAACAAAACAAAAGTAAGCACAGATAAGGATGAGTCATGCCTCCCAAAAAAGCCATTAAACTTCTACCTAATCAAGGTAAATTGAATACTTTTTTGAATTTAAACAAGCACGTGAATACCGTCAACGATGTGAACAACAACAATGATAAAAATACTAACAACAATGATCAAAGTCAGAGTGAAGCCGGTGCCGAAGGCCCCCAGTCACATGTTCAGAATCAGAGACAGAGAAAAATTCAGAGGCATTTTCATGATCAGTCGAGATGGTTCTCCATTTATTCGTGGCTTTGACTTGAGAAAGAGGAAAACGACGAATACATGTACTGCACGGTATGCACCAACAGTGACAAAATGAACTCTATGAATAAAGCATCAAGGAACCCGAAATTTTCAACAACAATTCACATGATTGAAAAAATAAAACTTCATATTCATAGCTGTTGGACTTGTTACAATTTTGACCCATTGCATTTGAGTTGTGACCCATTGATTTCTGCCTGAGGGGTACACTGTACCCATTAAAACAATTTTCAAAATGAATCACTGACTGCTTGATGCTGGTGCCGTTGGAATTCTTCAGAGGCAGAGGACAAACTACATGTAACTGGGAGCCTGAATCGCATGAATGGGGTGTTGAAAGTTGTGAGCTTGGAGCTTTCGGCATCTAATTCTATTTGCCAAAACCCATTCTTAACATCTAGGGTGCTAAAAACCCTTACTTTGCTTAGCTGTGGCAGTAGTTGTTCTGTGGTGGGCAATGGGTAGTGACTTCGCTTCAAAACTTTGTTATCCTTAGGGTCGTTGCAGATGTGCAAGATACCCATGGGGTGGGTTCTGTTACCTTTGCTAATATGCCTAAATTCTCTAGTCTTGTAACCTCATCTTTGAGCTGAGTTTTAAGAGCAACTGGGACTTTTCGAGGGGGATGAATAATGGGGACTGCCCCTTCTTCTAGCTCTAGGTGATACTGCCCTTCCATTTTCCCTGTGCCCTGAAAAACGTTGGGACATTGGGACACTATTAGCTCTTTAGTGAGCTGTTGGTAAGCTTGTTGTTGGTCTACAACCATGATATTTTGGTGCTGGACTTTGATCAAATCCTTGTTCTGGATGATAGTGCTTCCTAACAGCGGGTACATGACTTAATGTGGATGACCACAAAATCTGCCTGGTACGTCATGTTGTTCTTAGGATTACAGAGTTTTACAGTGCAATGTCCCAATGGGGAAATGATAGACTTGTCATAGAGAGAGAGTACCCTCCTAGTCTTAATTAAAGTTACTGGGCCACAACACTCCTCTAGAGTTTGTGCTGGGATGATATTGCATGTTGCCTTACTGTCCAATGGAAACTGGACTGTCTGCCCACCCACACACATTTAGCATACAAACGCTTTGGGTTAATCGTGTCGGCAACTGGCTTTATTTCTGGTTCTGGGATTAGGTTGACCGATTTGAGTTCATCGTAGTCACTGTCCTCAGAGTCACTATGTAACTCAGCAGAAACAGTATGAACTTTATTATTACGTGCTTGTTGTGGGGGTGTTTTGTACTTTTGTGAGAGCCATTGTGAGCTAAAGTGATTAAGCTTAGAACGGGCTGCACATTTTTTGCCAAATGCTGCACAGTGTTCCTTGCCACGTGCGTGTTTCCTCCCGCAGTATTTGCAGTTGCAGGATGCCTGTGTTTGCTGTACTGCAGCAGCATGGGAAGCCTGTGGTTTATTTTCAACTGCGTGCACAACTTCTTTTTTCTCAATGGTTTTATTTCACTGCTTTGATAATTCAGATGCTCTACAGGCCTGAATATATTTATCGAGGGTAAGACTGGGAACTTTCAATAATTATTCTCTCAGCTCTGAGTCTCGAATACCACAGACTATGCGATCTCTCACAAGCGATTCTCACAAAGTTTCGAAACTACATGTGTTCTCTAATATTTTTAATTCGGTAATAAACTTCTCTACTGGCTCAGTTGGCTCTTGCATTCGTATAAAAAACTTATACCTCTCAACGGTTTTGTTTCTTTTGGGATTACAGTGATCGTCTAACGCTTTTAGCACTTTGGCTAGAGTTCTCTCTGCCGGATCGCTTGTGAATTGCATCGTTTTATAAACCTCTCTGGCGTCTCTGCTGATTAAATAAAGGGAACGTTTTACCTTCATTTTCTCGTCCCTACCAGCCATCGCCAGCTCCATATAGAGGGATATAGTTTCTTTCCATCGTTTCCAAGCTAGGGGAAGATCACGGGCCTCCATGTCGAGATTACCTGGCTGTTTAAGATTTATTCTAGGCTCCGCTGGGCTTCTATCAGGCTCAGAACTGGTTGCCTCACCTCGCGTTTCCATGTTGTTCACCTGGCCTTGTCGCTTCTCTGGGCAGCAGGTAAATTAATTATCGTGAAAAATCCTTAGTACTAGATGATGAAGGAATCAGGGGTTCGATTTCAGTCTGACACCATGTTATATGAATGGGAGATGCCGTATAAGCAAAAGTCTGCATTTATTCTCTAGTCACCTTGAATGCTACAATGTATAAATCATGCCGAGCGACCTCGTTACATACATGATTGGTTACACTGCTAAACATATATTGCTTTGTATTTCCTAATCTGCAAAGGATCCGTATTTGAAAGTAACATGATACATGGAATTAAACAGTAGTGTCTAAAGTAAAAGCGTGCAAATGTTCCCGTTTCTGAAATTTTTTTCAAAAATGTATAGCAATACCAAAATGTATAGAATAAACTTCGGCCATAACCGAGTCGCCGTTCTGTGACAAATTTAAACTTCCACAGTAATTGGTAAGCTGCTTGTCACTAGATTTTGCACTATAAAGATCTGACACAAAAATGACAGATCCAGAACGAATTATACCTAGCAAGCCTTTGGCAGTATTATGGTGCTTATAATTGGGTGTCTATAAAATCTTGGTACAGTCTGTGATGATTTGAGTTGTGAGTGTAGAATTTCTGAAATGGCTCAGGTATTGTCTTGTTAATACAAATTCTAGTTGGCCAAATGGGGAAGTAACGCAGCCTAGAATGTAGGAAACAGGGACATTTGGGATTGAGAAATGCCAGCCCTCACTGCAACATCTTCCAAACGTCCTAGTCGAAGACGTACTAACTCTAAAAAAAAATTCTTGTTCAAGTGAAAGGGATCTTTTGGACCCGTGTTTAACAACACTTTCAAAAACCAGTCGTTTGGAATTTGTGTTTGTACCATACCATAAAATATCAGATTGTTCACTGCAGACCCAAAGGAATTGAATAGTGTCATGAATGTTACATAATCTTGTATCCCGGTATAGAATCGGAATATTTTTTCCTTATCCTTAAAATGTTCTTTGATCGTTTGTTGTACCTGTTCAGTTAATAGCTTTATCTCAGCCTTATGCAGTAAATTTTCTTCTTTCAGCTGCTTGTTCTGTGCTTTTAACTCCTTATTCTTGGATAATAACGCAGCCACTTGCTTCTGTAATGCTAAAATTTCATAATCTGTATTTTCATTTGGTTGAGATTGTTCTTCCAGTGTTGCAGTATTTGCATCATCGTGGGCACTATAAATTTCCGAAAAGAGTCTACTATTTCTCGTCTTAGGCCCGTTTGTGTCACAGCTAGATGTAAAAAAAGTTCTGTTTCCAGAATGGAAAAACCCTGGATGAGGGTTTGTCGGAGTAGGTTTAATGGTGTTTGGGACAATCATTGGCATTTTATTTATGCAAATTGTGCTGAACAAACTCGATGGCTAATTTTAGTCGAAAAATCCTTTCTCGAAGTATGTTTGTCTCTTCACTTTTCCGTTTAGGAAAGTTTTAAAACAACAGTTCTGGATTCCTTTTGTTATTATTGAAACAGCCTGACACACAGCATATAAAACCACCCTTACCTCTACGTTTACAAGCCCTCGTAGTTGTCTAGGGAAAACAGACAATTAGATAGCCTCTGAATTTAGAGAAAGACCTTGCAAACCTTCATTTTCAACATGCATACTTACACTGTTTGATCTCATTAGCTTCCTTGAAGTTCCTCTCATCCCTATTCTTGCAGACTGCACCTTCTCCTTTAGCAGGAATGTAGAAGAAAACATGGCGTGTGAGTCAGGAGAATAGTTGGTGGCCGCTGGCTTTGTAAATCTACCATCCAGATAAGCATACATTATACAGAATTGATTTTAGCTTTTTTATGAAGGACTGCTTGGCTGGCTTTTTGCTTCACATGAGAACCAGCAGCATCCTACTCTCCTTTGGCATGGAAGGTTTCAAAATAAGTCCTTTGGATTGGATAACCAAAGTTTGCCAGTGAAGATGACAAATCACCAGTACAATTTCGTAATTTATATTGGGCTGCATAACCATCTGTGAATTCATGCATGAATTCAATGTCATATCCCACATCGCTAATAAGAAAGTCATGAATGAGCTCTTCTGCTTTATGCACGCTGTCATGATCTTGGATCATCTGAGATTACAAACAAGTGCTCTTTGATCAAGTGTGGTTCAGCCTCAGTGCTTGTTCTTCCATCTTTTCTCTCCATGGCATAGGAATACAAGATTGTGACATGCCGGAAAGCCTTAGCTATTTCAAAAAGCTCGTAACTGGATCTCATCTTGCTTGCGGCATGCATTTTTCTCAGAATAGTCATGTATGCACATGACATGTCCAAGAGGTAAGTGTTGCAGGAGATTGTCAAGTTGGTCACGCCGCCATTTCGCCGTGAATAGTGCAGTTTCTTTTGGGACCAAGGCTATCTTTTTTTCTTGACCATTCACAAGGTATTTCCCAGTAGGTATGTAGTCATACTGCAAGCTCCTCACACTTCCTTCAGTAATGGTCTCCTCTGGCAGCAGCTTTAAATTATCTAGATAACACTTATCACATTTTTGCACCACACACTGGATATCACGATATGTGCTTCCATCTCTCTTTCCACTAAACGTTGCTTCAGCAGCTTCTGTCAGCGTCTTACGGGTTGGATTTTCCTCATCCTCATTGCTTGTTGTCTTTACGACGCCTTGCAAAACTTCATGCATGTGTCATAAAGAATTATTATATTTTCTCTTAATATTCTTTGCCTTTTGCCTCTTTTAGTTCTTTTTTTAGAGCTATAGCTTGCTTACATGAAACTAGCTTTTCCGTATAAATTATTCAAAGATTATAGTTATTGTGTTACAGAGTGTGAGATTACATATAGTTGGCTGTCGCAATTGTCTCTGGCAATTATTATTAACTTATGATGGCAGGAAGCCTATGATTCTTGTCCTTGGACGCCTGTAAAACTACTGTGGAAGGCACGTTATTCGTTGCACGTTCTTAGAGAAGGAAAGAAGCAAACGAAGCGGAGATTTCAAAGGTTTTTAATAGCTTTTCTTCACAATTGTTTTCAGCTGTAATGCTCGTTACACATTGTGATCACAGTAATAATGGACAAAAATGTTTCTGAATCATTCAAATCTGAATCTCTCGCTGTCGTACGAACTTGCTATCAGTAATCTAAAATAGAAATTGATTTTTAAAAACACGAGCTTTACATGTTGTACAGAAAGCTTATGAACATTTTTTAACTCTTAAAACCAGTAGGTATAATAAACGAATTTGAATAAAATGAATTGTATATGTTTGATATATTATATTAGCTCTGTTTTTATCTACTTTTTTAGTAGTATAATTTCTCTGTTTTTTTTTATCAAGATTTAATGAAAACTTATTTGTTAATAGCCAAGCAGAAATTTTTTCCAACTCTTATTTAATCAGAATGGTATAGGTATACAGGGTCTTTATGTGTGAAGAAAAGATTTCTATCATCGGCAAATGGAATTAGTTTTGCAATATCTGATACATTGCAGATGTCATTATTGTAAATTAAGAAAAGTAGTGGACCTAAGATTGATCCTTGGGGGACCCCACAAGAGATACATTTTAAGCTGGAAGATACATTGTTGTATGAAACAAATTGTTGCCTGTGTGAAAAGTAACTTTTTATCCAATTCAAACAGTTCCACGTACTCCATAATGATCTAGCTTTTGAGAAAGAATTTCATGGTTTAATATATCGAATGTTTGATATATTAAGAAAATCTCAACAGCAACTTCTTTATTATCAATAGCTTTAAAACTATTCTCTTGTAGCAAAAGCAGTATAGTGACACTTTCTGAAACCATATTGATTACTACACAAAATTTCGTGATGATTAAGGTAGTCAATAAGTCTATTATAAAAAGCTTTTTTGAATATTTTTGAAAATGCAGGAAGTATTGAAACTGGACGGTAGTTACTAAATATCGATTTATTTCCAAATTTGAACTATTGAACAATGCTAGATGTCTGTAGATGATCAGGAGAAATACCTCAACTAAAGGAAAAATTAACAATATAAGTTAAGGGATTGACAATGTTGTTAATTGTAGATTAGATTAATTCGGTCTCAGATATAGGATCTGTAAATTATTGGAACTGAAAACTCCCCCGAGAGATACGACTGTGGAGAAACACTGGTCTTACAATTTTTTTGGCAAGGTTTGGACCTATATTACTGAAAAAATTACAGAAGTGGTTTACAAGTTCCGTAGATTCAGACACTTCTTTGTTGTTATGGCAGAATATTGTGCGGGGCTTAGACCGCTGTCTATGTTTATTTATGATACTGTTTAAAATTTTCCATGTTTGCTTAATATTTGACCTATTTTTTGTGAACTGGTTATCATAATGTAGTCGCTTTGTGAATCTTAGGGAATGATTTAATTTATTTCTGTAATTGTTGTATAACGTTTCGCTATTGTTGCTTAGTTTACGAAGATTGTTTGTATAACTTATGTTTAGTTTTCAGAGATTTCAAAAGACCCTGAGACATCCATGGTTTTCACATTTGAACTGTGGGTTACTTTCATTGTAATTGCTAGTGATTTATCAATAAAAGTGGAATAAGCACACTCTTTAAGCGTGGGAGACCATTCACAGTGTATCAATCTATCTTTAAAATTTTCATTATTTTTATAGCTCATATTTCTATATGTCAAAATTGTACGATTCTTAACGGCTAAACAGTTTACGTCGTCAATCATAATCAAAAAAATTGAAGATGATCCGACACAGCAGCAAAAAGAAGACCATCTATTACACTGTTATCAAAATTGTTATTGAATATATTGTCAACCTAGGAAACTGAATGGTAAGTAATTCTAGTGGAGCGGTTAGTCATAGGAAAAATTGTGTTTGAGAAAAGACTCTAAAAATTTCTTTGTTTGACTGTAATTGTTAAAATTTAAGAGATTTATATTGAAATCGCGCAATAAATAGCATATATGTTGTTTACCCTTGAGATCTTTTGAGTTAACTCATTGAACTCATTAATAAATGAGTCTAGATTTTGATTCAGAGGTCCATGAATAACACTAACAATGATATTTTTCCCATGAGGGTTATTACTTCAGCAAACAAGGATTCTCCAGTATTGGATTCCTGAAAATGCAAATCAAAACGTTCATTAAAGTTTAAGTTACTTGATATAAGTAAAGTCCAATTCCAACGCCAGTTCTATTTTTTCAGTCACTGTAGATAGAGTTGTACTCTTCTAAATCTATTAAATGATCTGAGTCTCTTTATCCAAGATTCGCGGAATTTTGATAAATACTACAAACATTTAAATGTAAAGTAGAGAAACTGGATTTAGCTTCACATTCATTTTTGACCAAATCTTTTAACTGGTCTTCTAGATGATAATCACATAGGGTATCATTCAGATTATGAAATAAATTTGTGTCTGGATCAATATCTCCGCTAGGTGATAAGCGCTTACAGAAAATGGATTGAATGCTAATGAAGTTAGTCTATCAGAGCTAAAGTTCATTTGGCCATTTGCAATTTTGTACAAAGTCAGTTGAAAATCATTATCTAATAAGAAAAACGGTAGTTCATCGACAGGCATGATAATATTAAGTTCCTGATACAAATATGAAAATTTCCATACCAAACAAATACTAGTTACAAAAGAAGACTGTGATGTCTTTACCGTCAAAGAAAGCCCCGGGCTCGATAAAGTATCAGTGTCTGTACTTAAGGATGCTCTCCCATGCACTTAATGATGCTGTCCCATACACTTTTACTATTCTTACAGAAATCGTAAACCGTTCCTTATTGACCTCAGTCTTCCAAACAGCCTGGAAAAAACGGAGATCATGCCATTATTGAAAGAAGGGGACAGTCGTCCAGTATAGCTTCTTCCTGCAGCATTTAAAGTGCAAACGAGTAGCTCTGAACCAACTGACTAGCTATAGAAGAAGAAGAAAAGCTTTATTATACCCACATATTAAATATCTAAATTTACACAGTGTTTTTAAATTACAGATTTACGGGTGCCAACTTCCAATACAACTTAGGAGCTAAAAATGCTTGGAAGTTGGTTTACATTGAAAATTTTTCTATAAACCTTGTTTTGGGTCGAGATTTGCTTATGCATACAGTATATTTCAGAGAAATAATAAAATAGAAACAGATTTTAATATTTACAAACTCTGAACATTATGTACAACAAATAAA
>JANCMA020447034.1:0-10859 GCA_024336925.2 Zoanthus solanderi
TTGTTGTTTACTCTTGGTGTTTGTGGTTTGATAAAAGTGCTTAGTCGAAAACGTTCACACAGTTTGCCGGCGATGGAAGTGAAGAAGTGATTGAACTTAGATGCAGACAAATTGCTGATTTTTGACGCATCGGCAGATTTCTTGTTTGGCATGATTTCTTTCAGGGTTTTCCACATCGTTTTAGGGTCTTGGGTTTCTGTTAAGCGAGAAGAATAATAATCCGATTTCGCTTTCTTCATTTTCTTGCTAACGGTGTTGCGTAGGCGCTTGTATTTACTCCAGTGCAGTTCTTGATTTGTTTTGATCGCTTTTTTGTGATGGTAATCCCTTTCTGTCATTAATTCTTTTATACTTGGTGTTAGCCATGGAACTGAAAACCCGCGAACTCTTCGCGTGGCAACAGGCGCGTGTTTATCAGCAACTGTCAGAAAAAGATCTTTAAAAACAATCCATGCTTCATTAGACTTTTGTTCCATTTCGAGAATATCCCATGGGATCTTATTCAGATCATCACGGAAAAATGCAGGATCGTAGTTTTTATAATTTCTGCTCTGAATAATTTTAGGCGGAGGGCGTTTGATGTTGTGGAGTTTTCTGACACCAAAAATAGCACAGTGATCAGAAAAGCCAACAGGAATAACACCACAGGTGTACAGTTCTGGTCTTGATGTTAGAAATAGGTCAATTAAAGTTCTAGTCTCCTCAGTGATTCGAGTGGGCTTGGTGATTGTTTGTTTCAGATGAAAAGATTTTATTGTCTGCTGGAAATACTTTGTCGCAGAAGTCGGATTCAAATAATTTAAGTTAAAATCTCCAATAAGAACAATTTCACTATCATTACTCATGACATTGTTTAGAATTTCTTCGACCCAGTTTGTAAAAGCGGCTGGGTCAGAATCTGGTGTTTTGTAGATTGCTCCACATAAAATCTTCTTCGATTTTGGCTGGCACACTTCAAACCAAATTGATTCAAAGTTGTCATTCCGTGTCTGGATTGTACTTTCGTCAAGCCGACTGTAATTTAGTTGTTCTGCTATGTATACCGCAACGCCACCACCATTTTCGTCTCTGTCTTTTCGCATAACATTGTAGCCAGGGAGAGCTATTTCTGCGTCGGTGAACGAGTCATCAAGCCAGGTCTCATTTATTGTCACAATGTGCGGTTTGTGCTCGTCACAGAATAGTCTAAGTTCGTCCATTTTGTTTCGTAGGCTACAAATGTTGAGGTGAAGTAAGCGAAGACCTTTCATCAGAGATGGAGAGGGCTGTGTTGGTCCAGGATTTAGTGAAACGTCGTTAGACAAAAGAATTAGGTTCGCAGCTAGTACTATATTCAATAATTTCGTTGCATTGGTGAGTTTGACACTTCCCGTTGCTTGCGAACGGGCCTTCTTGCTGGCTTCCTTATCGCCGAGTGGTTTCACTACTATGATGTTTACTGTGTTCACAGTCTTCGCTACCATCAGTTTAGATAATCTTTCATCTCTGGGTAGTTTCAGTGGACATTCTGCCAGTTTACAAACTAGCAAACTAACTAAGAGATACACTAAAATGGAGCAAACGGCGGAACGCAAACGCAGAGCAGCCGCCATTACACGGCGACCAAACTCTCAATGCCCGATGTTGATGGAACGACTAGGAACGACTAGAACAACTAGGAACGACTAGAACAACTATATGACTAGGAACGACTAGAACGACTAGGAACGACTAGAACAACTATATGACGTTTTTTTAAGCTGATAGCCGAGCAGTTTTGATGTTTTGTAACGAATAGACAAAATTTGATCGGCGGTTCAATATGTGATGTCAGCGGCTGTTTATGGCGTAGGTTACGATACTAGAATGCTTAAAAAGAGGGAAAACATGGTTACTGTGCGGCTTTTGGCTGCTATAAAAGATAAAAAACTTCGTAAGACATAGATCGCCCAAAAAAACCAAGATTTCGAAGCACACTGTTATATTTAAGCTTTGAATATCGTAACCTACGTCATGACAATCTCATTAGCGACCACTGTATCAAACCTTTTCTAGAGAGTTTTCTTAGTTTCTATATTTAATTTCTCAATGTAATTGGACTTTAATTTAAAAAAAAAATCACATAGTTAATCTACTACACCATGGCCAATAGATTCAAACAAAAATAGGTTAGTTTTAGCATTTAGTTCTCCTTTAAAAGTAACGGTAGATATAAGAACACGACAGTTTCAATAAAGGTTACCTCACAGAATTCTATATCTTAATAAGGCACTCTTCAAGATGAACATTGTTGATACAAGCAAATGGACTTTCTGCAATGACTGTGATGAAACAATAACACACTTATAATGTTCCAATGGACTTATTCACTGTCATTCTAAAATGACATGGTGGACTGGCTAAAATATTTTCAAACACGTCTTGGCCCTTTGAGTTAATTCAGCGCTCTTTTTGGACTATATAATGTTAATCACTTCAGAGGCTTCTTAAAAGGTTATTTAAAATGGCAAGCAAACAATTTACACTTGCACAAGAACAAGAAAAATAAAACCGAGTCTTACACAGCTATTTTCTTAGTTAGATTGCGAAATGTAATTATGATAGAGCCGAACATAGTGCGAAGTAGAGAAACTTTAGAACCCCTTTATTTCAAATGGAATAATCTTTCGTCTTGGCTGCAAGTATAAACAAGCCTAAATACAGGTATTTTCACAATTATTTTTATGTAGTTATTTAGTTTTCTAAATCAATCAATCAATCAATAAATAAATAAATAAATAAATAAATTAATTAATTAATTTCAACAAATTGAAGACGGCTAAGTTTGCCTTAAATACTTCATTGTAAACAAAAAATATAAATAAAAGTTAATCGCAAAATCCAATGAATAAAAACTTGGCAGGAAAACAAAGTTCCTACGACATTTGATAGATTTTTAAAACCCCATTTACACTACAGAAAAAAATGGCTAGGCAAGGATAAATCTTGGCGAGGGTAAAATTTAATTCCATCAAGACAAGAATGAATTCGGCTGTGTAAGCTGCGATTACCTTGCCAATTCATTTTGGGTTTTCGTCCCTTTTCAACAATCCTTGCCTCTCCAAATAGTTAAAATTACCCTTGCTAGTTTACATCGTTGCCTATCCTCATTGTATAGTGAAAATTGGGTGTAATTCGGATTAATAATGATTATATTGTCTGTGAGAATTAGGTACTTACGCCTTTCGCGTTGCTTTCAACTTGTGTAGGCTTTCTTTCATCCTTCATGTTGCAGCTTATTTGATTTTGAGCCCGCGCTCTTTTATCATCATTTCTACCCTCATACCTATCACCAACACTCTCCTTTACTCTCTCATCAAGTTCCTTGTAATTATTATCATCAATACGATCTTTACAATCATAATCATAACCTTCACGATCATCATCATTAAAATGGTTTCTAGCATCATCATTATGAGAACCCTCATCATCATCACGACAACCCTCATCATCACCACGACAACCAACATCATCACCATGACAACCGTCATCATTATTATGACAACCAAAATCATCGCTATGACAACCATCATCATCATTACTAGAACAACCTTCATCATCACAATGAGAGCCATCATCATGGTCACCATGACAACCACCATCATCATTTGAATCGTTTCTATTATCATTCAAATCATGACCAACATTATCATAATCAGCTACAGCAGCATCATTTTCAATATCTTGATCATAATCACCAGTACCGCTGCCATCATTGCTATAATCATGATTACCAGCTTTAACAAAACCTGTGACCGATTCCTTAGCTATATCAATATACTCGTGTGTGGAATCCAATTCGATATCATCTCTATGTTTCTCATTTGTTTCGGCTGTTTTTTCTTTTCCCTTAATGTTATTCAGCTCTATCTCGCTTCCAATTTTGTTATTATTTTCATTTTTTAAACCACCAATGAAACTGTTCGTTTTTCTATTATTCTTGCCTGCATTATCTCGTTCAAATTTACAAACATTTTCACTTTCATTCCCATTCTCAAGGTAGTTTTCTTCTTTTTTGGTTCTTTCCAGAAGTGGTTTTGACGATGGTTCTCTAAAATTGGTATTGGTATTCAAAACAACTATGAGCTCAATCATAGCTGCAAAAATGAAGGCAAACGAAGGAAGGAGGAAGATGTCTAGTGCCTTCACATAACTGACCTGCCACACAGAGAGAGAGGAGAAAGTTGGTAAATATTGTAGTTATTTTCAAAGCACAACAAATAAATAGACATGAATAATCTAAGAGATAAGGTTGATTATATCTATTATGATTGATTTTGAACGTATTATGTAAGGAGAAGTTGGTTATTGATAACTGACTGGGACTGAAAGGATTAAACTACGCACTTTAATATTCTTGCTAACAATTATTCTACCAGTAAGTTATTATAAGGGCTGTTTTTCTTACCCTGGGCATGGTTTTGTTAGCATTCGCCTGCAGCACTATGGAAGACAGTATAGTAGTGACACAAATGGATATTCGAGCTGGTACAACAGCAGGTGAGATGAAGTAAGAGCACCAAGAGAGAATCACTAACACAACACCTGGTATATATATGGCTGAAATGTAAAATTCTACTCGTCTTTGGAAAACGAAACCAGCCTTCAGACTTGAAAAGGACCCTGAATGCAGAGTGAAAATGAATATTTGATCGTAAAAATAATAATCGTTTCATTTTTCACTCGGTTGCATAAAGGTAGTAACAAAAATGTGACCTAATTTTTTTTTTTTTTTTTTTTTACATTTAAGTTAAATTATATTTTTGAAAAGTGGAAAAATTCTAAGCAACTGATTAAATGACAATGAAAGAAATGTAAATAATTTGTCTGCCATGGCATTATAAGATGTAATCAAATAATCAACTTGTGAAATTAGGAAATGATTTCACTTGCGTAGTATTGTCAAAATTGTGTTCTATCATTATTTTGACGTCAACACTTGCGTAAAATTATTTCCTGATTTCACTCGTCGATTACACATAATAATATGGATTCCAACTCTAAAACTGAGTGACAAGTAAAACTGAAGTTTTACAAATAGAAAACAAAGGAATTTATATTCTGCACTATAACGCACGTCATCTTACCAAAAAACTTCTTAATGACATTTTGCCGAAGCAGAGACTTTTGTAAACTACTGTGGAGTCGAAACCTCGGCAAAGCTCTTGACGCTCTACAATATAATGAGTCATACAATATAAGATGTCTCGTTTTGACGGTAACTCAGTTTTTCTCAAACCAGTAACTGAGCTATCTAGTCACTGACAGCTGCAATTATGACTTCTACAATTTTAAGTTCCTATATTCGTTCCGAAACTTTTCCTTCTATTTCTGGGTCATTGATATTTCTCAGTCTAGCTCCTCATTTTCTTTCTCATGCGGTCTCTTGTTGAAGTGCTGTCAAAAATCTCACATTTATATCAAAAATACCATTCTTGGAAGCTTTGACAAAGTTCCTAACATTAGGTAGATTGTATCAATTTAACGAAAACTAGATCTTTGTAAAAAAAATAATAATAAAATGTTTCGTGGCTAAAATAATAAGAGACATATAAACATACCTTTACTATTTGTAGAATCTTTTTTGTACGTGGAGAAGCTAGCAAGATTGTATTGAGCCATGCGATTGGACACAATCTCTATTGCTTTATCACCTCGCCATTGATAATCAACGTCCTCTCTTGTATACGCATCTATCAGTAAATAATAACTACAATAAAAAAGTACTAACGATAATGATAATACTGCCTGATTGATAGAAGCCACGGCCGGCTGTTTCGGGTTTTTTGGGCCTCACCACCATGACGTACCTAAGCAACAATCTCAGGTTCCCATACAAGATAATATTAAGTAAAAGTGATAACGTAAGTCTTAAGAGTGTGGCTTAAATGATATTAAAAAGTATAGAAAGCACATGCATGCTAGAAGCTAGCTTGCAGCACTGAGGCCAAGTTGGTAGCGGGCATTAGTTCCAACGAATAATGAGAGAACGGTTTGATAACAGTTGGAGTTGTGAAATATTACTATACGCACTTCAGATCAAGCCACCCGCTAAATGTTTAATCAAAGATATCCTGTGGATGCTCGTGGAGTGACTCGCTCGTCTTTATACGACAAACATGATTGGCTAAAACCACAAACGACTAAGAATTGACTCGATGTTTCTCAGCGACTTTTAATTGATTAGATGAGCAGTGATATGATTAGATGAAACGACTTTTAATTGATTAAATGAGCAGTGATATGATTAGATGAAACGACTTTTAATTGATTAGATGAGCAGTGATATGATTAGATGAAACGACTTTTAATTGATTAGATGAGCAGTATTATGATTAGATGAAACTACTTTTAATTGTTACACTTTTTTTCCCACATCCATTCATTTTGATGCTCATGCCGGATTCTCCACTCGCAAAAAAGGCTTTGTAAATGGCTAAGCCCTCAGATTTTTGACAAATTCCTCCTCATAAGAACATTCTGAGTCAAAACACTACTTTCAAACGGGAGCTACTCCGAAACGATAACCACAATACAAATTCTTTGACAAAGGCCAGATTTGAAACAAGAAGTGTAACAATGAAACCCAAACCAGAAACAAACACATAGATTTTGTCTTTTATCGCAACATTCAATTCAGCCGCTCCAAACGAGATAAAGTTAAAGTTCAAATAAGTCAATGAGTCAAGAGTCAAAATATTAAACCTGAGAAAATAGCACCGGTCACCCGCCCTAACCCTAAACCTAAAGCCAACCCCAACCAAACCCTAATCCTAACCTTAAGCGAAAAACCGCTGACTGACTCATAACTTGACTCATGGCTCATTAACTCATTTGACTCATAAAAATGACTTCAAGAACCATCCGTAACCCAATGTTATTTTTCCAAAATCTTCAATAATCTGATACGAAAAAGTCGCTATCTTTCAAAGACGTGCTCGTCCGAGCAAAACTTGAAAGAATACAATCTCTGCGGCTCAAACAACAACCAAAGAAACAAATTTAGCTTCACAATTTTAATTCAAGTTATGAGCAAAGTCGCGTTGGCCCGTCACCCGACTCAGCATGTAGCGGCGGCGTAGTTACCGTTGCTATGATGTTACGTGACCAGTGCAAAACCTCTATTATCACTCCCGTACTAACACTCCAATTCTTTTTCAAAATTCTAAATTCTGGAACTCTTTACTATGAACTATAAACAACTGCAAAAGTTTTTCTGTCCTAAGACTAAACCAATAACTTTTATTTAGATACAATCTCTAAAAATATTAGCAACTGTACCTTCTGTACTATTGTAAAGTTAAATTGAAATACTCTAGCCATTTTATTTTTTATACTTTATCTCGTAGTGTGTAAAAGATTTTGTTATTTTTTTTTATTTATTTATTTCCCTCTTTATCCTACTAACAATATATACATATTTTGTTATTGTCTCAATAAAAAATAATAGAAAATGCTCTGACTGTTTAAATATTAAAATTTTCAGAATTATAACAAAAGACGTTTAAATAAATTAAAAAAGAAAAAACTTACAACTTTCGATTGTGAGCTCGCAATATTGCGTATCCAATGGATAAAGATGAAAGTCCATATCGCAGTGAGCTGTTAAAGAAATCCTGTTAATCAGAGACGGTTGAAATTTGTCAGTCGAAAAAGAGTGTGACAAGGATATCTATACAGAAACAAATACATGCGACTTGCGAGTAGTTTACCGGCCAGCAAATTTTGTTAAGCAACTTTTGCGTCAATAAATGTGTTCGTGTAATTGAGAAATAGTTTTCTTCGGCCAATTTTTATTGGCAAAGGTTATTAGGCATTATAAACGGTTTTTGTAGGCCACCACTGAACCAACAATATGTATTGGTAACTTTTTCGCATCATTTACTTGGACGTTACTTCCGAAAGCTAACTTTGACAAACAAATTTGCCCGTGTAAATGTGGAACTTTGTTAATTTTTTTTACCTGTGTAAACTATGCTTAACAGTTTGAATACACAAATGATCTTAAAAACAAGACGAAACAATCTACATAAAAAGCACATACGTGCTGGTAACAAATAGTTACAGTAACTAATAATAGGTACTAAGGCCACGTTGGTTAAAATAATAACACTTGGTTAATTTGAATGGATACATTTTTTAGTTTAGCCTTATTGTTTTCTGTGACCTCCAAAGGTTAATTATTCCGAGCTCTTGCCCAATGTTATGGGAGTTTGCGAGGGAGTTGTAGCAGCAGCAAAACTTCCCAGCAGACCTTAGAGCCTTTTCTGGTAGGTACTTCATATATGGTACATGATGGTGGAGCATACTTACAATAACATTGTATATGATCAACTGTAATGTTTTTTTTTTGCTTTTTTTTTCAAGATAACTTAAACGTTACATAACAGTTAGAATAATCAACAAGATAAATAGAGATTTAAAATTTCTCCACTGAGTAAGTTTTTCGATATTGTACATATATTGTAAATATTTTTGAAGACAGTTGAAAACTGTGGGACATTCTTCCATTTTGCTTTTGTATATATAGTATTTAGTTACAAGTATTACAAAGTTTATTGAATTATTCATAGAGTTTTTTTCGCTGTAACCTAGAATTGCGGTTGACAGAGAGAAAGAAATAATTATTTTAGTTTTTTTGGCTATCCAGCTAGAAAGGGTGTCCCACAAGTATTGGACTGTACTGCAATCCCAAAAGAGATGTATAGTTGATTCAGGTTCATCAAGGCAAAAAGTACATTTATCACTGTCGAAAATACCAATCTTTATTAGGAACTTGTTTGTTGCTAATATTCGGTGATATATTTTATACTGAAAACTTTGCAGTTTAGTTTGAACTGTACAACAAAATGGTATACGATAATAAGTTTTCTACTCAATGTCGGGTATAGAGAGTTTAGCACACCATCTGGTTTGAGCTTTTGTGGGTTCAGAAGCTACTAACTGTAAAATAGCGTTATATGCAACTTTTGTTGTTTTTTTGTTTCGATTTTTAAAAGAGTTCTTCTATTTTCAGTGATTTAACAACCTCTAATCTATCTCCATAGTCCTTGATTGCGTTTTTCCATGATTTTGGTATAGCGCTAACAATGCTATATGCTTCTAAAAAATCAACTTTAATGTTATTATAAGTATGCTCCACCATCATTTACCACATATCAAGACCTACCCCTTTGCTGGTACGCAAGGCTTAATTGGATCCTTTAGATAACGTGGCGGGATGCCATGTGGCATCTTCGATGTATAAGAAACATAATCTTAAAAGATATTCGTTGTTTTACGCTAATCAATGCTTCATATCGAGAAAGGTTGTAACGAGATCTCCTTTTCGTGACAAAGAAGTGAATCTCGTTACACCATTTAAGGTACGTATCATTTTTTTGAGTATGGGAGGGGAGCTGGTGATTTTCTGGGGTGCACATTTTTATTTTTCGATTCCGAACCAAGGCAGGGGTAATGGGGGAGGAAGTCTTTTTTCCATCCAGAACTTGAAAGCCATGCTTTGTTAATCTTAAGTATCAGACAAGAGAGTCAACAAAAGCTGTTTAGAAGTTTCTTTTTCTGAATAGCTGATCATTCCAAAGATTTAAACGCACCATTGATACCATTAATATATAACTGGTTGCAAACTTTATCCCTTACAACCGCTGTATACGGTATTGCCTTCCACCAACGTGGTCTTACTTAGAACTAGTAATACTGTGACGTCAGTCTTTTCCGCCTGAATTTTCTTAATTTTCCATCTTTCTGAATTCGGTAAATGAATACCATCTTCTGCTGGGAGCCAACCTAAGATAGATTATTGTTCCCGCGTCCATGAGTCAAAAACTATAATTCACTTACTATTTCAGAAGCCGGAGATAAGCGCCGGATCCACGGGCCACTTTGCTCGTAAATGATCTACCTTAGATCTAGCCATGTGTTATCAATGATTGTCAGTTTGGTAATAAGTGCTCGATAGGGCGATATGAAAGTCTAATTGGATCAATCCGGATTGGAATTCTATTGCGATCCTATACTATGCTGTATCACCAGCCTTATAGCTTGCGGTTAGCTTTAATGAAACAAATTCCAATATATATATTTTTTAAATTTACTTCAAGCTAAAAATAAAATATTTCTGTTTTCATGACGAAATTCAATCCGTATCCCTCTAAACACCGGGTGGACGTTTTGCACATGCGCTGAGCAACGAGGACGTAAGGGGAGATTTGTTGTTTTTCCTTACTTTACTAACGTTTTTCAGTTACAGTGCTCACTTAGTATAGGTGGCTCCATCTGAACTGTCCTTCAATTGGTACATGATTTGATGGAGCCGAAACCAATGGTAGAATTGCACACAATTTAGGTATCCTGCTGATGAACAGTGACTGTTTTGCTATTTTTTTCAGCAGCATTCTAGTTATGTCTTTTCAGATATCTATATAATTAAAAAATAGGCCAGGTCTGGGTTTTTATTCCAGTCTGTTATCAATAAGTAATTGAAAGTTTAGTCCAACCTTGCACTGAAGTATATTTGTCCATTCGGGTAAATCAGAACTCTCATATTGTCCTTGGTCACAGAATGAAAACTGGAATCTTTAACATTAACAAAGTAAGTATCTGGGATCCAGAACATATCCCGCGGATCAACGGCCATGGTATAGGGAATCGTGTAGTCATTCTTGAAGTTAGGGTCTTGCCACCACTGTCGTAAAAATATATCCATGGTGTATGCCTGTAAGTGTAAAATCATGCAGAAGTATCCATAACATCATCCGGAACAGGTTAACCCTTTCAGTGCCAGTCAGTTATCAACAACCAACTTCTCCTTATATAACACATACAAAATATGACATTTG
>JANCMA020447142.1:0-20719 GCA_024336925.2 Zoanthus solanderi
GTGTTCAACGTACGAAGTACAACAATAGTTCTTTTTAATTTGTAAATGACGGACAAATATTTGGTATTTAAAAAAAAATTCATGCATAAAGTTTCGCCTGCAAAAAAAAAATCCTACACAAGCAATGGGCACACAAAAAAAAAAAATTCCTGCAAGCTGAAAATTCCCCATCCCCCCCCCCATCACTTTTCTAATGGTGGATCCCTAAAAGAAAAGGCAGGCCACCTGTACACCCCCTCCCCCCTTCCTCCATTGGCTTGGTCGCTGTTCGTGCTAATGGAAATTTTGTTGCTGTGGCTGTATGAAGGTGATTATAAAATACATTATTCCAGTTTTGTTTTTGTTTTAGATAAATGGAAGCTAGCGGCTCTGTCAGCTGTCGTGACACTCAACGGTTCAATCGGCGGTGGAATGCTGGGTATTCTTTATAGCTACATACGGGACAAAGAGACCTTGTCTGTGCCAATTTTTGTAACAGGAATCCGCGGAGGCTTAGTTGGAGTAACGGGTATCTGTGCAGTTTGCCGTCCGTGGGAAGGTTGGTTGAATAGTTAAAATGTATAATCAGTTACAGACTAGTATTCAGGTTCTGATACTAGAAAGTGTTTCAATATATTGACTCAGGCATACAATTAAATAATAAAACTTATAAGTAGGAGCCACATGCTTTTTAGTTAATATTTCGGCTGTCATCTAACGGCCAATCACAATCTGGATAACAGCCGAAATGTTAACTACAAAAACACGTGGATTTTTGTTACAAATTTTATTATCTATTTAATAGTATATCTTATCTTTATTCACAAATATGGAAATAATAAGGTAGGATTACTTGACATCTGGTGTCAAGTATCGCTTTTTTCTTGCCCCTTGTATCGCAGGGCTGGAATTTCGTTCTACACTGAAACATGTTTTTTTTGTTTGGCTGAAGTACAGTTATTAGCCTATTTTTGCATCATGAGTCTTTTTAATTGAAGCTGTAATTAACCTCATGAAATCCTTCATCACATAGGCTTTTATAGCCCAGTACCTCATTTTTCTATCAAATAAACGCTGAATAAATCAAAAAGAATTAAACGCCGGATATGTTAAAATGCAAATAAAGCCGAAAAATGATGTTCCGTATTCGGAGGTTTTCCATTTTTATTTGAATTTAGAAATCTACAGTCAATTTTGCATCGCCCCTTCAAAGTTATCATGGGTTAGGGTTCGAATCCCATTGTTGAAGCATGAAGAGGTTTTATCAGGCTTCTCCATTGCAATTACCGACACACAAATAACAGCAACCATAAGTCATAACATTGTTGTTTGCACCGCGGTACACCAACACAGTAGTGGTTTCACTTTTACAGTTCTTCGGCAAAATCTGAATTAGTACAATCAAGTACTGTTTATAGTCATGGATTTCAGATAGTCTAGTAGACAGGATAATACATTGTCCCGCATTCGACGTCTGATAACTGGTGCATCTTTGTATTTTTTTTTCCCTAAAATCTCAGAATTACGGTATTTCGTAAGTATTTGTAACTGGTTCAGACTCACTCAAGGCGAAAGTATTTATCTAGCAATTGTTTGTGTCACTAATTTAAATAACTCTGAGAGAATTTATAATGACTTTTACCAATATTCCTTTATCTAGCCTGAAGATGAAGCGATGACGCATCGAAATGTTGCAACCTCAATTTTTTTTATTAAGTGTGGTTCAGCGTTGCCATTTATTATATTGATAGTGATCTGTTCATTTTGTAAGGTTCATTGTCTATGGTGTTATACAGGATAATAAATTGTTCCGCACTCGACGTCTGATAACTGGTGCATGTTTGTCAACCACGAGGAGAAAAAAATCTTTGAATAAATTCACACCTCTTCGAATGCCTTTGTAGATTCATCTTCACTTTAACAAGCTTTATTTGGGTTAGGCTCATCATCTCAGAAGTGTAACACCTTAACAAGCTATATTAAGGTTAGGTTTATCATCCCAGAAGTGTAACACCTATATATCACCCATCATTATCTAAGCGATCACCTAAAGCATTGCATTTAAGCGATCTAAGCAATTATCAACATGTATCAAATTTGTATTTTTTTTCCCCATTTCAATAATGAAAATACTTCATAAAACAATTGTCGATCGTTTTTTAGGTCTTATTATTGGTTTCATTGGAGGTTTGTTTGCCTGTCTTCTGTCCGATCTAATGGAGAGACTAAAGATCGACGATCCAGCCAATTGTGTTGCAACTCACGCTGGATCAGGCGCCTGGGGTATGATTGCTGTAGCGCTCTTTGTAGAACAGGACGACCTCGAGGGATTCACGCGCGTCAATGGCATTCTTAAGGGAGGCTCATGGCATCTTCTTGGTGTGCAGCTTTGTGCGGTAGTCTCTACGGGGGGCTGGGCCGTTGTGACAACTTTGATAGAGCTGTATGTTATCGAAAAGACTATTGGGATCCGGTTGAACCTGGAAGAAGAGCTTCAGGGGTGTGACTTTGTGGAGCATGGAATCTCAATGAGCGTGAAGCCACCAGTTCAGAAGGACAGAAAAGATACAGACAAGAAAAATGTGATCGAAGAAATGGGCAGTACAAGAACAATTGTCAAAGAAAATGAAGGACATGAACAGGAGGAAACGATTCCACACAACAGCCTCTCAACAGTACATGCATCACAAGACATTGAAGAACTCATTCGTCGAGAAATAGAGAACTTGGCTGAAGATCAAACCTCCAATGTCTTTCAAAAACGTAACACCGCTGACAAAGGCGTACAGGTTGACCCCATTATATGTTAATATTTTAGACAACCATGCAAGACAACGTTTCGATGTTTTAACCGTTAACCATTTGCTACTTACGGAAGTCGACAGGATCATAATTTGCCAATTATTACTTGTATGCCAGGGTTATGAATTAAAAGTTAGAAACAATCCAAAGTAGCCAGCAATTACGTGTACTTGTATATAATTACGTGTACGTTTGTCGCTTTCAGACGACTATTAAAACTAGAAGTAGAAGATTAGTAGCAGAGTGATAGAAACAATGAATATTGTAAAGAGTAAAGAGAATCAGGGAAAGCAAATCTTTAACAATGATATCTGTCCATTAGCTATTTTTCTAAAGGAGAGAGCATCGGTCAACGATAAATCTCCTACAGCTTTAAGATTAGCAAAGTTCAAAAAAGAGTGTATAGCAATCTTTATGTGGCTCACACGCAGAAGGATCATTGGTTAGTTATCATTCTAGCTATGAAGAAAAGAGGAGTCCAAATGGAGGTGCATAATTTTGATGTGTTATTAGAAATGGCTGAGTCCAGAAGTCAGAAGAAGAAATTTCAGAGATTATTTATAATTCAATTCCAAAACTGAAAAGCAAAAAGCAACAGATAGCGTGGAGTTTGTCTGTTTCTTTCTATACTATTCCATTTGAACTAACCCAGTACAATTTTAATTGTAATTTTTAATTTAAAAATTCTTATTTCTTTAACTTCTTGCTTCAAGCCATGCATGCATCCAATACGTGCAATGCAGTGAACTCAGAATGAATAATAAAAAAGGTTAAGGACTGTTTCAGTTTGTGTTTTGTTTACAAATAGACGCACAAATTTCTTGTTCATCGTGTGGCCTCCACGTGCGTCTACTTGTAAACAAAGACGCAGTAGTTCTAACCTTAAATATCAAATCAAAAGACAGTAAACAAAAAGTTACATGAGTGAGTGTAGAAAAAAAAATCAATACCATTATAGGTGGAACCGAAAAGTAGAGAAATTCGCAGAGGAAAAGTTTAGTTGTTGCTACTCAAAGTTTCACGCCGCAAGGCGATCATGAGGCAACTAACAGTTGAATATAAGCCGCTATAAGTTTTTTATGTAATAGGAAATTCTTTTCATTATTTTCTAATTTTATATTTTTTACTTTTCTGAGTTCAAATCATTGACTAAATTTTAAGTTAAAGCAGATACAATAGAAAACCAAACATTTTGGTCTATATAAAGTTATCTTCAGAGGAATTAGAAGAATAAGGTAAACTAAACCAGTGTGTGCTATTGCGAGAGTCAATCAAAATACAAAATTTCATGTATCGTGTTGCTAAGCGTTCTAGATAAAGCTAAAGATTTTTAATAAAAACGTTAATGGATTTTAAACAGGGTTAATTGATTTAGTTGTTTTAGTATCTCATAGTAAAGCGTTTTATTCTGAGTGAGTGACTGAATGAGTTATACTTTCTCAGTGTATCGATTGATTGTTTTTGAATTGAATTAATTTTAAATAAAGTAACCGTTAAAATCAATTTTAAAATGAATAAATAATGGTGTATTAAATATCAATTAGTTCCACTCAAACTACAATAAAATAAGACTTTTGCAAATCTAAAACATTGCTCGACCTTATTCCGTCTCTAACTTGGCTTTCAAAAACATTTCGATTTAAAAATTACGGCAGATTAGTTAGTTTCGCGATACAATACTCGTTATGATTACCACAAAACATTGACGGCTAGTTCGGGGAAAATATACTCCATATTTGTTATATCCGTCATCAAATATATTTCGAGTCCAACTATTTTCCTCTAATTTTTAACTAAAACATTTTAAAGGCGAAGTTATAAAGCTAAATTCTCCCAACATGAAAACTGTTTCCATTACTATCTCTGCTCAAACATTTGCTTACCGCTATTGGCAAAGAAAACAATAGCCTTAGTGCCCATACTAGTGACTTCAAGTTAGCTAAAAACACGTTTACTTGATGTTTATCTTTTAAATCTCATCCAACAGGCATGAAACTTTTAATATTACTGATTTTCTGTGGGAACGTGAGCCTGTTTGTTACCTATGCTCTGCTGATGAGCCCTAGAAAAGCTCACTATTATTTACGGGTTAGCTACTAGCACGTACAAGCTATTTGTACTTGATGTTTATCTGTAAAGCCACACCCCAAATTATCCTTTAGTATTACTTAGCTTCTCTGGGAATGTAAGGCCGAAACAGCTGTGCATGACTGCTAACATTCACTATTACTTCTTATCTTCTGTGGGAACGTGAGCCTGTTTGTTAGCTATGCCATGCTGATGTGCTAATGAAGATAAAAAAAGGCCGAAACAGCTGTGCATGACTGCTAACATTCACTATTACTTCTTATCTTCTGTAGGAACCTGAGCCTGTTTGCTATCTATGCCATGCTGATGAGTCCTAAAATGGCTAAAACTGCTGTGCATGGCTGCTGACATTCACTATTACTTCTTAGACTTTCCTTCTGTAGAAACCCGAGCCTGTTTATTAGCTATGCTATTCTGATGAGGGTTAAGAAAGCGAAACAGCTGCATGTAAGATGTAGCCGAGGCAGCTTGCACGTCAGGGATAAGCCCTGGTATTCTAACTAAACCGAAACAGTTGTCCATGGCTGCTAACATGCAGCCACACAATGTTAAATGGGTAAAATTAAGGGGTAACGCTTGGAATCAAGTTATAGCTACTAGCACTTATGTGCTATCTATAGAAGTTAATAGATAGTTGTTATGCTCGAGTCAGCCAATCGAAAAAGCATATCTTAAGATGACAAGACCACAAAATATCGACGTCTCAAAATAAAGGAAAGATTTAGTGAATCACGATACTACAGTATGGAAAACTTCATTCTAAATTTACACACTAATCAAGGGTTAGAGACTGAATGATGTGATTGGTTTGCTTACAGATACACGCATGCGGTGAACACAAGGTGAACGAGAAATTTTAATAAAGCACAAGACGAAGCCGAGTGCTTTATAAACAGTTTCGAGTTCTTTGTGTGGCCAACAATTGCGTGTACTTGTAAACTTACTAAACAGGAAGTGAAAGTCACTAACTTTAATATGCAATCTGAGTTTACTGCATTGCACGGCGCGATACACGACTTAACAAACCTGAAGCAAGAGTTTGATAAAAATATAAAAAGAATTAAAATAAATCAGTACATAATTAAAATGGCATAGTTCAAATAAAAAAAAAAATTAAAAAGCAAACAGCGAGACATTCCATAAAATTTGTCAAAAGCTGAAACTCGAAGCCTAAAAGAAAATTTAACATCTTTCTTTGCTTTAGAATTCCTAAGTTCAACAAGAGGCTACCCGGTAGCCTTAATCGTGCCGGTTCTTGCGAGTTTTTCAATTGAATCCATGAAAAATGAGAAAGAAACTTGCTGCTATAGTAATATAAATTACTTTGATTTTGATGGGAGGGGATGTGTCGCCAAGGAAAGGAAAGAAATCGAATCAGTAACCGAATCGGGAACCGATTATATTTTTAATAAACAAAAATGTCTCAAAACTTCAAATTATCTTAATGTCTTTAAAGTTGAGAAAAAAGGTAAAAAAGCAAGAAAGGAAAAGAGAAGTTGATTTACAGCGGGAAAAAAAGCAAGAACACTGTGATACTCGAACTTGCGACGTAATAAGACGGAACTTTGAAAAGAGTAGCAGTCGTGAAAAATATTGCACAAACTACGCTATTTGGGAATTTTAAGTTTTATCCTAATTTTTATAACTAGTTTAAGAGCCATTTGTATGTTAAATATTCAGTTTTATCGTTAATTTTGATTTGGCGACATAAGTGTCTACTGCGCTTGTGCATTTGGTTCTTTTGTGCTTTTTTGTTTAGTGCAGTGATCAATGATGATGATAATAATAATGATAATAATTTCTTTAAATTTGAAGCTTTTATACAAGTATTTATTCAAAAAAAAAAAAAAGGAATACAAACTTGTAATTTTAAAATTACGAATGGAAAAATCAAATCCCACATGCGTAACCAAGTATCTCCGGCTATATTTATATATTTATATAACCCTGAGCAGCAAATCACTCTTTGAAGAAGCCGTGCAAATTTGTAACACCAAAAAAACAAACAAACAAACAAACAAAAAAAAAAAACCGCAGCGCATTCGTTGCCTACCGGCACGAGTAATAATTTAATGAAGAAATCATCAGTATTTGAAGTGTTTTCACACGTTGGCGAGACAGATTCCTTGATTAAGTAAACATTGTCATCTTGTCAATAAAAGCTTCCTTTGATTCGCCTGCACAAAACAAACCAATTTGAATCTATGCAAATCTGATATTCAATAAATCTGGCAAAGGGATAAATTCTATTTTAAAAAATCAAATATATAGAAATATACATAAACGTCCCAAATAAAGTGCTGCGTTGCACACAAGAAACCCAAATTTCAAACTTGTTTAAAAGGCGCGAAAATTTCTTCGTACGCTACGATGTGTCACAAAGCCCGCCAAACCACATTGAATGTATATTTTGATAAATGACTGGAGTAATAACGCAAAAAAAACAAAACAAAAAAAAACAAAAAAACATTGACTCATATGTTTAGTGGTTTGAAATTTTGAAGAATCGACCAATGTCAGCGATTTTGGCCTATCGCGCGCGTGGAACTTTGTACAATGAACGAAGGTTGCATATTAAAAACGATTAACTATTTAGTGTATAAGATATATATTAACTAAATAACTATTTACTAAAACGTTCATCTTTATAACATATCTAAAAGGGTTTTGTTGATTTTGAATCTTAAGCGACAAAATTTATTTGATTATTTGAGTTTTGTGGCACAATGTCAGTAATCAAGGAAAAGAAGCCGGAAAATAATTCAATTATGAAAACGCATCATTGTTTTTATCAGCTGGAACTTTCTTAATAGACTTTACAGAAAGTGATATTATTTACAAACCAAGGTGTTGAGGTCTTAACGTTTATAAGAACTATCTGGAAGGAAATAGTCAATAATCAAAAATAAATTCTGATATTAATCTTAGAACTGCTTTTTTGAGCCGAGTATGTTTCAAATCAGTTTTATAAAAAGGGAGAACTACGAAACCTTGAGTTTTATTTACAATGTAGCTTAAATGTTTTACTTTTTTGTTTTTATTTTGTTATCACAACAATATAATATATGTACAACCTTAAAAGGGCCCCTTCCACCAGAAAGATTCTTAATTCCAAAATATTTAGCTTGCGTAATCTAATTTATGCTAAATCATAGATTTGCTTTTCAGCTTTTTTTCTTTTTATTTCAGTGTTTTGTTTGAAGTAAAACATCATCTGCATTTTACGTACTTTGAAATGGCTCACTTAAGACGACGATGCGAACCATTAACAGAACGAAACACTCAGTTTCAGATAATTGCGTTGTGAGAGTCACTTATGCAAATAAAGAGCTACAAGGTTCAAACTCAAACTTGAATCTGTTTCGCTTATTCACAAAAACCGACTTCTCTACCTATCCTGCAAAACATTAGCTTTTTTCTATTACAAAGAAGCCATTCTCGGCTCTTCGTTATACTGCTGAAAATTTAAACTATACGTCAAAACATATATTAAAAATTAATAATTTCAATATGTTTTTTCTTTGAAAGTGTTATATGCAATTGATTATTCAGTGGTAAACAAAAGTAACTTAACAGCATTCAGTTGCGCAAAAAAGATTAAAAAAGAGTCCGCACTATCAACCATCGTCATGTCGACAAACCATAGCTTGGGTTTAATGTTGAACACAACTGCAGAACCTGAAGATGGCGTGAGTCCCGACGACGCAACGTGGATTTTGACGAGTGCATTTATCATATTTACAATGCAATCTGGATTTGGCCTTGTAGAATCAGGTAACTAAAATAGTTTGCCGTCGTTAACAAGTTATCAAACTTTTACTTGCTAAAATTGTTGTGAGAAGTTTTTATTTATCTTTTTTTGGACAAAAACAAAAAAGCAGCAAAGTTAGCAACATTGTTTCGTGTTAACATATTCAAAATAGCCAAATCGGCAATTTTTCACTTAATGGTCATGTTCCGACAGGTGAAACAGTCCCCAAACAATGTGGAACTTTGCTAAATACAACAAGGATAAACTCTTAAAATAAATTTTGTTGTGAAAACTAAAATATTTTACAAAATGCGTCCCAAAAACAGCATTATCGTAGATAATTGAACAAAAAAAACAACACCAAAAAACCCAGTAATAACTAGCTAAAAGTAAGGTTTCTTCTGCCCAAGACTAAGAATGAAAACCTTTTAACGCTTTCAAAGCTGTTTAAAATCAGCTCTATTCTGATACCATTTTGAAGCAGATAGGTAAAGAGTTTATTATCACATAATGTTTTTTTTCCACAATTTTAGGCCTCGTCTCCAGTAAAAATGAAACTAATATAATGGTGAAAAATGTGATTGATGTCGTTTACGGGGGTCTCTCCTATTGGCTGTACGGTTTTGCTTTTAGCTTTGGCGTGGGCCCTGGTACCAATGCCTTTTGTGGGATCGGCTACTTTGCCACGGATGTGGACGCAGAACAGGGAAATGTCTACGCAGAGTACTTTTTTCAAATGTCATTTGCTACAACAGCGACCACCATTGTCTCTGGAGCTATGGCTGAAAGAACAAACCTTGAAGCCTATACAATTTTTTCCTTTACGAATACCATTTCTTACTGTTTTCCCGCGCACTGGGTGTGGGGTCAATATGGCTTCTTAGGTGAGCTTGGAGTGATTGACATCGCTGGATGCTCTGCAGTTCACTTGGTTGGCGGTGTTTCAGGTAAGATGTTCTTTGCTTGCTGACACCATAGTTCTGACCGTCTCTAAAGTAAGATTTTCTTGAGTCATTTCCATTTCTTTTGCTTAACATGAAAGTACGCGAGAAAAACTTCTTTATAAACACTTGGAGCTTTTTTCTAAATTCTATCATGTAACGTAACGCCTTTGATAGATTGTGTTGGTATGCACTTGTGTTTCATTGTTCAGTTTACTTTTGGAACAGCATGTAGATTTTTTAGCTCTGAATGTTGGTAATATTGATTTCGCTTGAAACATTTTTGTAATTCTGGGGCTTTGTTGGGTAAAGGCAAATGTTATTGAATGATTTTAAACAGATGATTTTGGATTGTAATCTAAAAGTAATGGAAATACTTCCGTCTTAGTTTTGGGCTTAGTTTCTAGTATTCTGGGGCTACTATCATTTTCAGGGCTTTAAGACTTAGTTTCAACTAAAGGCATAAAGATAGCTTTGATTTTGAAGTTGCCGTTGTGCTCGATAAATCTTAGGTCTGTTATTAGAGCTCAAGCCAAATTGCTTCAACTATAAAATAGGTGAAAAGGTCTTATTTTCTCTCCTATGTTTGTTTGTTTGTTTTTTTCAAATAAAACGCCTTACGAACTACTTTAACACCCAGCTTATTGTCAAAATTCTGAAACAAGTGAAACTAAAATGTTACCCTCGGGGAGTGGCCCTTTTATACTGAGATAATCGATCTTATTGGTCAGATCGGTGTTGTCTTTTAATAAGAATGGCGATGTTTAGGCAGGCGGTTTGAAATATAACTCTACAAATCATTATAAATTATGTTAAATCATATAACAGCATGATAATACAATTGGGCCCAAGAATGCTTGTAGCTTCAAACAAAAAGTCTTGTGAAGTGATGTTGCTTCCGTTAACAGACAAGCAATGCATTTCTTACACAGGCCTGGTCGCGGCCGTTATGCTGGGGCCACGCACGGGGAAGTATGACGGTGAGCTGAAATTGGAGTCGTGTTCTCTCACAAACGTAATGCTGGGAACATTCATGCTGTGGTGGGGCTGGCTGGGCTTCAACTGCGGCAGCACATTCGGAATAACTGGAGGTTATACAAAATTCATCATATATATATAATATACAACACAATAGGATAGAATACAAAACATCATTATACAAAGCAAAAGTAAGATTCTTTCAAATCAATACAAGGAGCCAGGTTTCTTAAACTAGTGTATGAAAATTAGGTCAAGGATTTGTAGAATATTGAGAGAATACTGAAAACTGTATTTATATTTCTTAGTAAGAACATACAAAAAGGTAGTTTAAATACTACTACGAATACTTTCAATTTCAAGCGGAAATATATATTAAACAGGCTTTAATACAAACTATCGGTTTTAAAGCATTTACGAGAATGGGATTAAGTGTAAGTAATACTGTTGAGCACAGTAAAAAGGAGCTGCCTTTGAGAATATTTGGATTTAGAAATAAAATAGAGGAAAAATAGAAACAAATCAAAGTTTGCAAAAAAAAAAAAGCTTCTTAGGAATGGCATAGGGGCTTTTGGTTCAACAACAACAACAACAAAAAAGCTTTATTTATTTACACTCACTCCAGGCAGCGATACAAAGACAAGCAGAAAGTATAAATTACGTAAGTGTTGGGACTCCAGAAGTAGTAAAAACTAATCGGGTCTGGAGTCCCAAGTTCTTTGACGAACCTCCTAGTGTTGGCTAAATAATCAGTAATGTAGTTTTTTAGTTAGAAAACAGTTTTGTTACCGTCATAAGAGTACGAGTTACCTTTTTATATACACTTTACAGCTGAAGCTAGGCCTTTTTCCTAATTGCGCTGAACGCCTTTTTGGCACTTTTTCGAAGTTGGAGCACTATTTTACATTTCCAGCACTATTGAGCACATAAATGACTTTGAGCAGAATTTGGGTATTTTTTTTTTTGCGTTTTGGAAAACATTTCACTCAATTTGTTACGATTTCCCATATGTTAAATGCAATATTCTGTCTTCGAAACGTTTTAAGTAAGGCGGTGTAATTCTATTATTATGAATTATAGACTTCGTAGTAAGTGCAAAAAAAAGATAAAAAATAAAGAAAATTGAGGACTGGGAAGGAGGAAAGGAAGGTCGCAAGAGTCCAGTCCCCTATCTTCTTTTAATTGCATTTTCATCTACCGTAGACTCCCCTCTTTTCCCTGTTGTTCCTGGTACGTAGGCTACATGAATTCAAGTCCACCTTGTCGCCTAGCCTGACTATTGTCATGAAAATGCACAAGCTATGGTCCTCTTAACCGTGGGAACAGTCGATTTGGATTGGTTCGTGACTTCGCGTTTCTCAGATTTTTTAGCACACCTTTCTGTTCAGTATATACAGCTGCTGATGAAAGCATTGTTTGTGTTGTATAGCACTGTTTCTAATAAACCGGTAAAGTAGTGTAACGATGGAAGCAATAAACCAGCTCAGCGAGTCTGAAGACAAAAACATTATTGACCCAATTAAAGTTGCAGTCAATTCTGCAGCGTTATTAACTCCGCGAAAACGCGTATATATCGATAGCATGGAATCAAAAATTGCTTATCAACAAAGGAAATAATAATAAAAAACTGCCACTATCCTTCGTGCACTATTTCTACAATTTAAACACTTTCTATAAAAATTGAACAATATTTAATTACATTTTTGTCATGTTTTGAGCACTTTTTGGCAATTTTTCCAGCGCAATTGGGGCAGGCCTAGCTGAAGCTCACAAATTTGTTATTTTCCAACATTTTAGCTAAATGGCTGCTGGCATCACGGTCAGCGGTTGTCACCCTAAATGGTTCCATAGGAGGTGGGATTTTTGGAATCATTTACAGTTATGCTACTCGTGATCGCCGTTTGGACGTCGCTACTTTCATAACAGGTACACTGCACGTTTATGTATATGTGATAATATATCTAAAAACGTTACTTTAGCGTTTCCCTATAGTTCCTATCCACGTTTCCTCGGTTCTACTTTTGCCCCCACCCCCTCCCCCTTTTCGCTGCGCTTGGTAAAAATTTACCCCATACGTGAACCTGATACAGCGGAACTGCCTCAAAAGATCAACAGGAAAAGATTTCATTCTCTAGAAGGTTGTCCAATAGCAGGCTTTTGTCGAACGAATAACCGACCGTGACCTGTTGCAATCAGCGGAGACCTATTTCTCTGACCTTTGTATTAACGAGTTTCTACTAGGGTGTATTACTTAAGTATGAAGTGTCCAGTATTCGCAACAGTTGCAATGACCTCGAATAATTCTTCACAACTCCGGTATGGTCTTGATTAATAGCCGGCATATTTGGCTTAAATTATTATACAACGACGTTGATTTTAGTAAGGCTTTTGACACGTATTCAGTACGGTAATCTCTGGGATGAATTGAAATGCGTCAACATTACTCAGTAAGATACTTAATCCAGAAAATGGAACAAGTTGTAATAAATAAAATACATACTAAGTATTCCCGAGGAATCGGAGGCCTAAACAATATACTAATCCAGCTCTAAATAGAGGTGTGCCTCAGGAGACTGCCTTCGGGGCAAATTCTTTTCTACATTTACCAGACATAAAAGTTGTAAACGCGAGGAAATTCGGTCACACAATTTGAGTATTTATTAGGTTAATTATTAAGCTAGTAGCCAAATATCTTATAATATTTAGAATTAGTAAAATCTGCTGGTGATTTAAAGCTGTCCATCATTACATATGGCATAGATGTTTGGGTTGGTGATTTTATTCGATAGATCCTGTAAGTTTGGGCATTGCCTTAAGCAACAGAACATAACTAAAAATCTAAGAACATGAAGTTGTGGCTCAAACTAACCACCTTTACCACTGCCTCAAGTGATCTACCATCCCAGCAATCAAAGACGTTTAGAAATAGTATTAGGAACTAAAATAATAACTATTATTATCAATATTGTTACCTTGATTATCTTTGTTACTACAACAATAGTTCATGAGCACAGTTGACATGTTCTAAATTCGCTAAAATCCTTCGAATCAAAGTTCTATTCATTTTTCTTAATTGCTTAAACTTCGAACATTACATCATACTATCATTCAAGAATCGTTATTTTTTTCTACATTTTGCTAGGAATACTTGGCGGTTTGGTAGGAATCACCGCCATATGCGCCGTAGCTCGACCATGGGAAGGATTTCTGATTGGCTTCATAGGAGCAGCTGTAGCTTGTGGGACCGCTGATTTATTAGAAAAAATGAAGATCGACGACCCAGTAAGTTGCATAGGAACTCATGGCACTGCAGGGATCTGGGGAATGATTGCGGTGGGATTATTTGTTGAAGAGGACAACCTTGAAAACTTCTCCCACACGAAAGGACTTCTAAAAGGTATAGCACAATTGATTTTGATTTTGCCCCAATGATATAAACCTTTACATCCAATGCGCGCTTAAGTAACATTTATGTGATGTTTATACATCATGCAATTATCGAACTGGACGTAATTATGCGCCGTGAACTATTAATTATGCGTGCCGAAAGGTGTTGCGTTACATGAAGTATGGTCAATTTTCATAGCAATTTTCATGATAAATCGTTCACTCAAAACATAAAAACTCAAAAGTCTCAATTTGACGACTCACGGATACTGCGCACTAGTAGAATTACAAGTCAGAGAAAAAGTAACACTCTCTACAAAAAGCTTGCTCAAAATTCCTATCAAAGAGTGACCATAATCAATAATAAATAGAATTTGTTTTATAAAAATATATTTTTAACAGTCACTGAAATATTAGTACGCCGCACACCTTCCCACAGGTTAGAACCGGTTTAGCCAGGCTACAGCAGGTTTTTGATTCTGGCACGAGGTTACGCTAAGAAACCAGTAAGAATTGGTTTAGCCTGCCTATAACTGGGTTTTGATTATGGCACAAGGATTCGCTAAGAAACCTTTAAGAACTGGTTTTGATCGTTTAACCGAGCAAAGCAGGCTGGGGGATTTTTAACAACACCCACTGTAGTACAAACTTTTATGCAATTGATTAAGTCGATAATCCTCAGCTGCTATAACTCGCAGCTACTTCTTCGGAGTATCCGTGCGACAAAAAGCAGCGCCAGTTTGGCCCTTTGATGCTGTAAAAAGGGAGTAGAAAAGTAAACAGTAGAATCTTATTTATTGATGCTTCGCTTGCTTGATTATAATCAAACTTTTTACAACCGTAGGAGGGAAGGCCAAACTTCTTGGAGTACAAATTCTTGCCTGCTTGGTAATCGCAGTTTGGTCAGCAATTACGACCTGGCTTCAGCTTTTCATAATAAACAAGTTCATTCCGCTGCGCTTGACTGTGGAAGAAGAACTCATGGGTGCTGACAGACTAGAACACGGCCTTTACGACACAGACGAAGAGGAAGAAAATAGAAAGCCATCTGCCAATGACTCTAAATTTAATATGGTCGACAGCATAGATGATGGAAGAATCGGAGCTCAAATTTACTGGGGTCTTGATCAGGGTAAAGAAACCAAATCTCAGCTGTCAAGTGAAGTCACTACCTTATCTGCGGCTAGCGTTCCCGGTGCTGTAAACTATGGTTATGAACATGACACTAAAAGTGCTGGATCCAAAGCAGTGAACGAAAAGGGTGTGCAATGCAACCTGGATGAATGACTTTTTGCACGACAGCTTTGTAAATAAACTTGCACAGAAACAAAAAATGTTGATCTCTTTTAGCTCCCTAGAAAGTAGTTTCACTTTGAGCTGTTTTTTGTATCAAAGCCCTTTAGCTCTGCATATAACCCAAACATATAACTGTTGATAAGGAAGGGCTAAATTCCTGTTTACTAACTAAAATACCACCTACAATGGATTCGAAATTCACTGCATCAATGCTAAAATAGAGATAAATTGAACCACATTTTAAAAATTTTGCAATTAAAATAAAGTCGTTCCAGCATACTTTTATAAGAGTTTAATTTTAGTTTGTTTTGTTATACAAACAGAACTTTATGACAGTGGCTAAAAATAATTGTTAGAAAATCAGCGGCGTCTTTACAGGCAGAAATAAAGATAAAATTATGTGCGACCAATCTAACAAACTGCGAGATAAATTAAACCTCGCTCCTAGCGGCCCCGCCCTGCCCGAAGAAAAGGATACTGCTTGGGTTCATGCAAACGCTACTTCAGTTATTCGCTACAGCGCACCTCGGAAGAACGAGCACGCTAAATTACAATTCCCACTTTAAGAACATTGCAGAGAGACAGGCGAGTATAAAAAATCACACCAATCTGTCAGAAGTTCCGTCCCAGGTCCAAGTGCCTAGGAATATAACGCAGCTGAATGGATCGAGTCGACACGGAAAGACACTGCTAATGAATGAAACCTTAGCTACGAAAGAAGAACCAGACACCACACAAGTAAGGAGAGAGTAAAAGAAAATAAATTATGTCATTTTCACACGCCCGAAGGACACACACTCGTTGATTCAAGAGTTTTCTGTGCGAAACCCCTTGAAGGACGAACAGGCTTTATGCTCTATGCTACGCAGAGGGGGAAGGATTATTTTCTAGTATAATCGTTCTTATGGACGTGTACCGTAAAAGGGCGTCTACAACCATGAAATGCTTGTACACCATCTTATACGAGAAAAGCAACACGTTACTTATGAGCTCAGAGCTCCCGGAACAATTGGATGCACAAGACCCCGATGCGTTGTACCTGCCAACATAGAGTAGAGTGTAAAAGGAGAAATACGGGCGTCGGGTGCATGGCTTGACCGTAAGCTCCACGAACAGTTTTATAACGGAACTAATGACCCTGATTGAATGCAAAAGCATCCCTTCGTACAGGTGCGAAAAATCTACATCAAATACGGCGAGGTTTCCAGACAGACACTTGCTCAGGTAGACTGTAACGGGCAAGTGTGTCTTGATATGAGTGGTGGTCCCTTGAACGCATAAGCTCGCTGCACGCAAATTGGCGCAAGTGACGCAAAGTAAGGCTTAGTTCCCTGCCAAAACATGATCAAAATAATAGAGAATTTGGAGAAAAAGGCCCTCCCGATCTCAAGACAGACAACAAACAGCCCGCTCTATTGGACATCATGGAGGAAGATATCCATACAAACGCCCTCAGTAACTGGGAGATGCCTTACCCCTTTAGGAGCTATTCCCCTAACATGCCGCTCTGGAGGGGCGCCTCCTGAATCTCGTGAAGACCTCTAACCACAACCCAATTTGAAGACGCAATACATGGAGAAAGCTATCAGCAGAGGCCAAGTATCACCGTTACCCAGGGAAGAGCTATTTTCTAGTTTTTCACCTAAAGAAGAGGAGTTTGAGGCTTTTCTTTGATAGCTCCCTAGAGTTTGAGAGCATGTCCTTAAGTTAATAGCAGGACGTGACCAAATGAACAGTCTGGTATAAGCACTAATACAGGAATTTTCTATGTTTCTGTGGTTTGAAGATTGTGACCCCACCAAAGAAATCATGGAGTACAGAATGAATGTCCATCTATTCGGCAACAGGTCCAGCCCTACGATCGCCACCTTCGGCCTTAGAAAGACAGTGAATCACTTCGAGGAGGAATGCGGAGAAAAGGTTGAATAATTCGTGAACCAAAATTTTTATGTCGACGCCGCGTTAATTTCAACACCTACTGCTCAAGAAGCAATACCCTCGTCACACAAGCTCATGCCCACATAAAGGTCTGAAAAAGAACTTGAAAGCACTCAATATGGAAGCCTATAAGAGGTACTAAAAACTGGAAACCTGTTACACACTTAACATAAATGAAAATAGAAATAATTATTAAGTGCCAAATCCTGAACAGCTTGATAGAAAAAAGCAACTTGATTCACAAATAAACATTACTCTCAGCATTACTTAACATTCTCCAGATATAATAACCAATCACAGGTGTCAATGTTGCTGTAAAAATTGATGATACCAAGTTGACCATGTGATTGTCCAAAAGACACCTCCCTGACACATGTTTAACAGTTGGTGATGGTCTGTAAACAACTCGTTTTCTCTCTGAGCAATAACCTGAATATTGAATGGTTGCACCTAAAAAAGAGTCAAATGCTGAGCCTAAACACCCTGCTATGCAACCAAGAATAACAATGGGCCACTGTGGTGGGTATTGTGGCCCTCCATGTCGGTAAGCTATTGCAAGGCAGATGGTCTGTGTAATGTAATAAGCAAATCCAACAAATGCACCTCCAGCAATGCTTGCTACTGTCCCAGTAACTGTGATTGCACCATTTGTCCCCACTGGGACTTTCTTAAAAGTTGTAATCAGACGAGGTGTTCGACTACCAATAGCTGATCCAATTTCTGATGCCCATGTGTCACCATTGCTACACGATAAAGAAGCTAAAATTGCAATACAAACCAAAGATGCATCAAGATCTTTGGCATAGTCAATTGGTCGTTCACCCACTCCATTGTCAACAATGTAAAGTACACCCAACACAGTGGCAACTCCGCCATTGCACAGAACTTGAATCCAGTTTCTTTGTCCACCTGTAGCATGAGCAATGTATTTAGTATAATTATAAAATATTTTGGATATGTGTTTTGAGTGGTCTGCAAATGTGTTTTCATAGCACTATGAAGCATAAAAATGATGAGGAAGCAATATGGTTGGCTGCCTCCAAGTTGTGAGAATTTACAGTTTCATGAAAGAACTTAAAGTATACATACAAAATTTGTATATAGTCTTTCTATTTTAGTCTTTGTTACAACGAAAAATCATAATTTTTTAAAAGAAATCAAACATGTTCTCTCACATCCTTCAAAGCATGGTGAAAACCTTGGCAAAGTTTGTGAAAATTCTTGAGCAGGTGAAAACCCTCGACTACGTCTTGGGTTTTCACTGATCTACTCTCAAATTCTCCCAAACGTTCGCCTTGGTCTTCCCCAGGCTATGAAGGCACAGAGAACATATTTTATTTTTTAATTAAGTCTAATACTATTTATCTAGGCTGTGAAGTTGGGATTCTTTCCGAGTTGGTTTAATCAGTCCAAAAGAGATTTCAGACATTCTAAATTAATCATAATCAATGCAATAGTTCATTGTACAAATACTAATACAGTGTTGCAATGATGCCATACGTATGATATTTCCAATGTCATGTCATGTACCATTAGAATGTGACAACTGATAAAAATCCCAGCCTTTTTTTGGTTCATCATGAATCTATTGGTTCTCAGAGATCAAGAGCATGCAACAAAGTCAAAAGCTTTAATTAAGGCAAAACAAAAACAAAAAAAAACCCAGACACCTGCAATGATTTAATTACGGCAAAAAAAATTAATTAAGGCAAAAAAAAACACAGACACCTGCAATAATTTCAATTGTCAAGAGCCTTTTTTCATTCCTTTGTCAAACAGGAATTTTTGCGGTCTTACAGTTGATTGTAAGTTGAAATACTCGCTTGTCCTCCAACTTTAAAAGTTTCTTACTGGCAGGCAAACTTCAGTTGATTTCCTCAATGAAGTCTTTAGAAAGGGCCAATTAACAATTTTAGAAGTTGGAGAGCAACGGTTTTTTAAAAAAATATGCCATTAAATTTTATATTGTTTGAGTAATTTGTTGACCTTAGTCCGTTGAACTTGCAACACACATTTCAAAATCAAAATAGTAAAATATGTAGTTTGTGTTTCTTAAATTGGTGATTGAAGCAACACACAAAACCAACCTTCCTTGAAATCGTCCTCAATTTCCCTCTTTACATCTGCTTTGAACTTTGTTAGCTTTGATGAACTCAAGTAAAATGCAAACAAAGATGAAAAGAAACATAAATTACTTAAAGTTAGGAAGAACCCAACAAAGACAGCCGCGATAGCTCCGGTCCAATCGAGTGAACTGTGGCGAAGGCCCCTTCGGACGATAACAAAACATACCACAATCGAAAAACTTGCACGCATTAAAAAATAAGTCAAATACATTGCGACTTGTGCTTACGATAGTCTTGATTGAGCTTCATAGTCCAACTACAGTTAGCATGATACAAGACAAAATCAAATTTTGTCCTTTTTGCAATGCCAGTACAAACCTTGTTCCCAGGCTTCTTTCCTCTTCCTCGTCATGGAGAGAAGCAAGAAGAATGAGGTTGGGTTGTGGTTGTCAAGGAAAACCTGGGTCCAGTTGCTCAAAATCCGATTACCGCTAACCCCTGGGCCCAGTTGTTCAAAAGCTGATCTTTAATCTTTAATTTAAAAAGCTAATCTAGGGCGCTAATCTAGGGTTAAATTTTTAACCAATGGTTTCTTTCCGAACCTTATAGAGATGGTTTTGACCTGTAAATTTGGGATTTTAAAACAAGTTTTTTTTGTCAGGAAAGTTTATACAGTATTTTATAAAAACTGTAATATTTTCCTTTGAGAAGCAGTATTTGCTATAATTTTTTTGAATTTTCGTTTTAACCCAGGGTTAAATTTAACCAACCTTTAAACAACCCGGCTCAGGATTACATTTTTAATTCATGGTTTTGTTTCCAGCCTTACAGCAATTTGAAATTTGTTCTGTAAATTTGAGGTTAACAAGCTTTACCCAAGGAAAATCTGAACAGTGTTTTCTAAGAACCTTAATCTTTTTCTTGGAGAAGCAACTGCTTCTGTCGTTTTTACTTAGCCCAGGGTTAAATTTAACTCACCTTTGAGCACAGCCCTAAACTAAAGTCTCCCGTACCCGGTTTTCAGCAAAATCTCCCGGTCTCCTGGGTTAGGGTTTGGCCCCGCTAAAAACACTGACACTACTCAGTTTGGCAAATAGGTGATATAAAGTTCGTTTCCTTTTAAAAAAATTTAGAATTTAAAACTTCACACGGAGAAAATTTGTTTGTTTTTAGCATGTGAAGCGGTGGCTAGGAGATCGCGCTCTTCGCAAGGATGATTAGAAGATTGATTTTAAAAATGATAAGAATGATTTTAAAATGATAAACGTGGTGAAGCGGTGTCAAGATCTTCGGCTCTTCTCTTCAAAGAGAAGATCCGATCGAAGATCTTGACACCGATAGCTCTGATTAATCACTAAAAAAGGCCCATTTTTACACCTTACCACTAGAATTTCTAGGGAAGAAGTCTCTAGGGTTTCGGACCTAAACCTCCAGATTTGTAATTGCTGCCAAAGGGTTGAGAGGTCTGGGAAACTTTATAAGGGATATCGGAT